>ML857225.1:9061-27136 GCA_009831015.1 Picea engelmannii | reverse complement strand
AGTTAAATGACTCACAAGTTATGGTTCTGCAATCATCCTTGATCGTTGATCTTCTTCAAGTGTCTTCAAGACCGTTGGATCACTTTAAGTGGAAGGATAGGAAAAGCGGGGAAAAAGGTTTGAGAATTTGAATACTGGAATACCCGTTGGTCGTCGGATCACTTTTGAGTGGAAGGACATGATAAGAAGAAAGATCTGAGATCTTGATTATCTGAATTCTCATCATCCGTCCAATTAAAATTAAGTGGAAGGACAAGATAAGAAGAAAGGTTGAGTTCTCGATTACCCGAATTTCCATCAACCGTCGGATCAGATAAAGTGGAAGGATAGGATAAGAAAAGTTGGAAGGTCATTGGATTTAAACCAAGACAAAGAAGCATTGCATACAAATCGACTCATTGATCAAATATCTTGATCAAACAAACATCATTCACTTTGGGTCTAAAGATGTGAGGAGGTTACGCTCCGGAAAAATCTCACTTCAAGAATTTTCAGTTTGATATTTGAAATTCCCAAAGCCCAGAGAGCTGGAGAGCCAAAATAAATTCTCGATCGCCAAATCATCCGAATTAAGACTCAACCATCCGATTCAAGAGGACATGTGGAAGACCGCCTTGACAGATCATGTAAGCAAGGACACGTGGAATGGTCAGATAATGACAAGTGTCAATTTGAAATCGACATTTCAGATACGTGAAAATCAAGAATCAAAGTGACACATGGAAAAAACTTGGCTCATGCCACATCATCAAGTGACGTAACCAAGTTACGTCACTCTAGGAGTTTTACTTCGGGAGTTTTTCCACCAGCAGATTCCCTAAGTCCCGAAGTTGACATGAGTTTTCCAATCTGAAGATCACTTCAGGTGTATTCTCAACTGTTGATCATATTACAGTGGAAGGATAGTGTAAGTATAATAGCTGAAGTCCTGGAGTAAATGGTGGCCATCCATATAAATGCTTGATTAACTCCCAACCGTCAGATTAAAGCAATAAAACGATATATGTAAGGATTGAATCTGAACATTGATTTGGTTCCATGAAGTAAACATGAACCGTCCGATCTATTCGACGAAATCCACTCCGGGATATTTGACATGTTGCAAGTCCTCATAGTCGTCCATCATCAAGAGATTAAATTGTGACCGTTGATTCTAATAAAGTGCTCAAGTGCTCATTTGTCCTAGCATCTGGTTACTTCCATTGGTCATATGGTATAAGAGATTTAAAAAGAAAAACATAATACACTGCTAAAGTTGATAAGCCTGTGGTTTTGTGTTATCAGTCACATGTAATGGTTTGAAGGAAGCACCTCAACATAACTCTATTTCTTGCAATATTTTTAGAGATTAGGGATCGATTTATTAAGATCAAATTGATCCATATCTGTGATCAATTTATGAAAATTCTTCATGGTAAAATAAATAAACAGTAATTATGATTAAGTTAATCGAAGAGGTGTGATGGTTCAAACAAAGGGACACAATGGTTCACACTCACTCCATTTTGAATAATATATAAATGAGAAAAAGTGGCGAGAAGAAAGTGTCTTTGCAGTTCGAATCAAAAGATATATTAAATCACAGAAGAAGAAAGAGATGCAGTAAAGACTTGATACAAAAGTTTTTCCAGATTCAGAAAAATAAGGGTGGTTGGGTGGTGCAAGGGCAGGTTGGTGCTTGTAGAGGGAGTTGGTGCTTCCTTGTCAGTTGTAGTTGACTAAACAGGGGGTTGTTTCCTCCTACCATTTGGTGTTGGTGAACAAGGTTGTGGGTGCATCCTCATCATTTGGTGTTGATCGAAAAGGAAGAATATATTCCTTCTATTTAACATGTAAAACAAATTTTACAGTTAAGAGAAAATCATTTGTGGTTTTTCCCATTTGGGTTCCACGATAAAATATTGTGTCAAAATTTTGTTTTCATAAATAAAAGAAAATCGATAAAATTATTGTGTCACTGATTCACCCCCCCCCCCCTCTCAGTGACAGGATCTGATCCTTTATCGCGAACTACCTCACTGAGGAGCACCTCCAACACCTCTTCGAGATTAAGCAGAAATAGGACGATCAAATGCACTCTCAGAGAATCCTTTGCCAAAGGATGGCCATCTTTTTAGACACATTAGTGGATGGTCCTACGTGCGCCATATGCCCTACATGCGGGCATAAATTCACCTTGGTATACACAATTAATGGACAACCAGGCTTGGAAACAGAATGAAGTCTCCAGGTTATGGTTCTTTGTCAATTCCAGCTGTAGGATTATTGGTCTAGTTTACCACAACAGGAGGATAGAAGATCATGCATTTTTTTAACCTATTATCTATGTATTTTTGTTAATAGCAGTTCTATCAATATTTGGTCCTAGCGACCGTCCAAATATTGTACAAACTTTTTTGTTTACGCAGATAGGTTGCAGAATTTTGTGTAAGCATTTTTATTCAAACGGTTCTAGCATACATGATGATGTGTGAATCTCTGAACATATAAGAGCCGCCTATTCTAGTTTCCCATTTGTGGTGGAACAGGTGGCTCATACTTGTCATTGTACAACTTACAGATGTCATTAATATAAGGATATACTTTTATTT
Organism: Picea engelmannii; assembly: GCA_009831015.1. Taxonomy (NCBI): domain Eukaryota; kingdom Viridiplantae; phylum Streptophyta; class Pinopsida; order Pinales; family Pinaceae; genus Picea; species Picea engelmannii. The sequence continues at coordinate 24,545 of ML857225.1, read as the reverse complement.
ACAAAAAAAAAATTGAGGTTTAAATTCAAAGAAAAAGAGTTATGCAATTTTCTTTCAATGATAAAATCTATCATCTAATATTATAAAGGGTTATCCATCATTACTTTTAACTGCCAATCCTTAGAGGCTAGCATTGAAATATGCCAAAAATCTTCAGATCCAAACAAATTAAATATGTCTAAAACTTAAAATCCATGAATGTAAAATGTCCACTGATCAAAAGCAAAGAAAAATCACCCATAACAATAAGAGCATAGGCTTAATGAACTTGGGTTATAAGTGCCTGACGTCGAGATGGTTCAAGGTAAAAGACAAAGTCCAAATCCAGATCCTTGAGAGTTTTTGTTTCTTCAATTTCAACTTTGTCTGTTGAGCGACCTTGAGATGAATCTTTTAGATCAAAGAGTCTATGCATGTGCATCTCTGAGAAGAACATATTACCTATAAATATAAAATGGACTTGTTCAATTTCCAATTTCAATTTATTAGATATGATATTTCAACTTTACAAGGACTTGAAAAAACATTTTTGCATTGGGTAACACTGTAATACACGATCTTAGAGACAACTACTGCAATGAGAACATTTTTAAATACTATAGACCTTGAAAACAAATCTTATTCATAGAATTTGCAAAGATCTATATACAGTTAAACCTCAAATATTGAAATGTTATCCTGGACAATAAGGACAATCATAGGACATTGGATGTAGAACAAGAAACCTAATAAAGTACCTTATGCCCTCCATCTAGCTTGACAACATGTAGGCCAAAAAATGTAGTAATTAGAGTTCTTTCATAGGTACGAATGTGATTATAATAATTTAGTAGCATTCGAAGAAGTACTTGTAAATTGGTTGCATGAGAATGTCAAATAAGATAATATAATTTTATTTATGTTCAACAAATGACCACAATAGTAGGTCAAAAGGGACTAAAAGAGTACCACCATTATAATACATAGTGGGACTTCCATAGCAGCTCCTAGATCTAATATAACAACAATATGTAAAGAGATAGCCCACTTTGCCAAATTACTCAATGTTTAATAAAGTATGGATGTGTGATAATAAAATGTAGAAAATTACTCAATGACCAAAAGATAAAAATTATATTAGCAACTAGAATTTTTCGTAGCTAGATATTAGCAACTAGAATGGATTGTGAGTCTTGTTTTTGGCTTGGAGAATGGGTTGAAATGGTCCACTCAATAGCCATGGAGAAGAGGCATGGGCCATTAAAGTATTTCAAATAAAATGCCTCCACATGCGTTGGTTTATCATTCACCCTCATTCTAGTTCCAATTATGTTGATGGGTTGAAATGGCTCACTCAACAACAAGGGTTCACCCTAGTGAGACGTCCAAATTAGATTGATCCTTGTTTGATATAGGGAAGCAACCATATTTTGTCCTAGTTGCCATTATTGATTTGGGTTTTACCAATTTTGGTATAGAAATGATCAATAAAACACATAACCAAACATATTACCACCATTATACCTAGCAATAAGTTGACTGTGAAAATAAAAACATGAATATGAATAAATAGTTGAAAAACCCAAAATAGTTTTGAATTAATCAACTAATTACAACTTCATGCCTACAGGTTTAGACAAATTGATGCAGGTGCGAGCTACCTCCTCCGACAAACTCCTCGCCCACTCACAGGATCGTTCAAAAATCCCCTTTCGCTGAGCCAAAGCGGCTCCTTGGATTCCCTCGGGAATCACTGTGAAAATATGACCCACAGGTATTCTCTTTCCCTGTCCCGGCCTCTGCACGGACGGTGAACAAATTCCCCACAGGAATCTGAATATCGGGCTTCGGGGTTTCGGACTTCCTGTTGTCGAGAATTCCTGACCTCTCGATTCCCCGATCACCGATGAGCTCTCTGCCAGCCTTAGCCCCTCCTGGCTATGCACCCGGTCCACACGACCGTGCTCACAAGACCGCAGCCTTATATCTTTCTATCGAGGTTTTGGACTTAAATTTCCCGATGCTTTCCAATCCCCGTTAGCCTCCAGGCTAAGCTCCTGTTCCACGTGACCCCTAGCTCACAAGACCACAACCTTGTTCCCCATCGGGGTTTCAGACTTTTCAATGTCAAAATGAAAACATCCTCAGGACTCGTGATTCCTCAAATCCTGATGTGCTCCCTACGCGTTAGCCCCCTGGCTAAGCCCTGGCCAATATGACCACTATCCTTGTGACCTCAGTCTTACCCCTCGTCGGGGTTTCGGGGGTTCCAATGCCAAGATGCATATGCCCACGGGATTCCCGATTCCTCAAATCCCGACTCTCCGGTTTACTGACAGTTGGCCCCTCACGATGGCACTATCCTCCTTCTCTGATTGCTAACAGTTGGCTCCCACTCATTGGGGTTTCGGACTTCGCGATTCCGAAATGCAAAGATTTTGTGTCCGCAAAATCCTTGATATGCCGATCCTCGACTTTCTTCGGGTCTCTGACACGCATCCCAAATGATGGACGGTCCAGATTAAGCCTCGGACTTCGCCAAACGCCAAACCAAAAAGAACTTACCTGTGTGAGTCTCGATGGCCAAAATGTCGATGACTCTTGATGGTTTCCACCTATCCCAATAGATGGATGGCTCTGATTATATCGGGGTTTTAACTATGGATTTCCCCGACCTCTTACTCACAGAACTTCCGGTTTGCCGACTCTCTTCAGATCTCCACCACGTGTCTCACCCTGATGGACGGTCCAAATCTGATCTCGCTATTTCGAGACTTATAGCATCCCAATTACCTCAACCTCAGGATCTCCGATATCCTGATGGCCCAAACGTCGATCAACAACTTCTTATCGGGACTTTCCCCGATGGCACCGATCTCTTCCACGCGTCTCTTCTAGATGGACGATCCCGATCCAGTCTCATGATTTCGCGACTTCTGGTGCTCTGGAAGTCTTTCCTCCCAAACCTCGAATATGCCGATGGGCTCCCAATATCACCCACGTGTCCCCACAAACGGACGGCTCTGATCTCGTGTCGGGGTTTCGATACTTGTGATGTCCCAACTCCTTCGACCTCAGGAACTTCAATTTCCCGATGTCGAATATCCCGACTCTCTGTGGATTTCTGACACATGTCCCCCTGAACGGATGGCTCAGATTTGTGTCAGGGTTTTCACTATAGACTTTCTCGATCTCTTGTCCATGGGAATGCCGATTTCCCGACGTTCCAAAGTACCGATGGGCGCTCGATCTCCGCCACGTGTCTCCACCAACGGACGGTCCAGATCTTCCCGGCGTTTTGAGACTTGAAGTGTCTCGACTTTCTTGTCCTCGAGAATCCTGATTTCTCGATGACTGCTATCCTGATGGCTATGCCTTCGTCGGGATTTTCCACCTCCTGTCCACAAAGGTAAACCTCGTGCAACTCCTATCCAATCTGATGGTTGACAGAAAAGTTGCTCAAGATCTGACGGTTCAGATCCGTCCTTCTCGACGCTCCTCCAGATGAAAAACTCTGCACGCCTTCTCCCGATCCAACGACTTACGGGATTTTGTGTGAACATCTGATGGTCCACAATCTCCTCTCCTGCACACACTCCAGAGACTAAACTCTGAGCATATTCTCCCAATCCAATGGCTGACAGGATTTCTAAATGAGATCCAACGACTGTTGATCTCCCCCTCTATGCGCTTCTCTTGAGTCCTTCCTGGACGTAAAATTTCAACGGTCCAGATCTCTTCCTTCAACCAATCTAACGGATGTTGTGCTCTCCTGAGCTTATGCACTTCTTCCCAGACTTGGGAGAAAATTCAAATTTCCTCAAGGCCTTGACCTTGGGTTCGTCTCCACGAACTCCACAACTATGATTTCTCGACTGCACGCGTAAAAACGCTATCTCTCCTGAGCTTATGCAAGTACTCAAACTGCTAAGGGATTTTGTCCTTCTTCTCCTTCAGATGGAGAATGAAATGGATGCCCTACTGGCTATCCTTCACTTCAGCAACCTCTTGTTGAGTGCTTCTAGGTATTCAGTAACCCTGAGAAGGTTCCCTCAGTGGACACTTCCTCACTTCCATAACTCAAATAATTCTTCTCTTATTGTGCCTACCTGAACACAGACTCAAATGCCCACCTGACAGAGTATCTTCTCATAGAACGTTCAGTAGTTTTGTCCTCTTATGCACCTATGCACTTGCTCAATTCCCACCTGGAAAACCTCTCAGAATCCTCAGTGATTCTGTTTCTTCTGAACTCACAGTAGAGTTCCTCCTCTGTGCCCTCCTTGCACCTGCTCAATGCCCACCTGACAGAGCTCTACAGAACTCCTCAGAGATTCTGTCTGCAACTGTGTCTTTTCCCGCACAGCCTTCCCTCCAAGGTATTCAACAAACTTGAGGTCTTCCCCCTGAGTTGATGATTACAGCTTCTGTGCCACAACACGTCTTTGTCTGACTCCGTAGAGTTCAGAAGTGCTTCAATGCACTGGTATTCAGAGTCCACAACACTCTGTCACACCCTCCTGGCGTGAAACCACAAAGAACCTCTCAAGCCTGAAATCAAAAACAACTTGCAAATGCATAAACATAACATACATATACAACATATATGAACACTCACAGACACCCATTTAACACAGCATACATGTAGGAAAAACTGCTCTTTGTATTAAATATGGCAAATGCCTGGTTGTATAAGGGTATTCTCGATCTCTCTCTGGCTCTCCTCTTCTGCTCTCTACATGCAAACTTCTAACTCATCTTCTTCCTACAAAATGAGATCTCCCCCAATCTCTTTTTCCTGAGGGGGCTCTTCGAGCACTTCCCTCCAATCTACCTACCCTATTCAATTACATTGAATGGGTTGTCTAGTCCAGAATCAGACCTAGATCTCATCCATTACACACATTAAAGGCCGATCTACTCTACGCCTACACAAAGGCACGACTTCCTGGCTCAATAGCCTAAGCATTTAAATTACATTGAATTCAAATTTAGATGAGGTTGCGCCTCTCTTTTAGCATGTGATTTGAATTCGCTGGCATGGCTGGCTGGTTTGATGGCTGACGTGGAGAGATGCTCCTGCATCAAACTCCTCAGCTGCAAAATCATGGGCTCCTGCTCATGCGCTTCCCCTCTCAGCTGTTGGAAATCCTCCTGGATCCCAAACAAACATCTGGAGCTTCCCATCTGCTCCATTTTGCTGCTTCTGCACTGTTGCTTCTACTTATTCTCTTATGCTCAGCCTCTCCTCGCTGGCAGTCTCTACTGATCAGATCATCAGCTCCATGATCTCCTCGATCACTTCGTCCAGCTACTCCCATGGCTGGTCCTGTTCATGCAGTCTCCTCAGCTGCAAAATTTTTTGGCACATGGGCAGATCATCATGATATCCCATGCCTCCTTCCTCAGCTTCCAACTTCACCTGTTATATGTGCATGCCCTGCACTTTCACCCTTTCTTCCAGGGCTTCTATCTGATCCCATAGATCAGCAAAACAAATCTTGTCTGCCCCTTCTTTTTCTGCTGCAAACTCCCCTGTTGTAGTTTTTTTAGCGTCTTGGCTGAAAATGTTGAGCCATTCCTCGGAATGCTCATCTTCCTTTTCGTCTGCTTCTTCTACTGTCAGCTTTAATGCTACAACTTCTTTAGCTTCTTGGCTGAATACATTGAGACACTCCCCAGAATGCTCATTTTCTTCATCTGCTTGGGCAACTTCCAAAGTCTACTCCAATCCTTCTTCTTCCCTGACAGTCATCGTCAACTGTGACTGTTCTTCTTTTGTTGCTGCATCATCTGCAACACAGACTTCTTCCTCCTCCTGGGCAAATGGTAGGAGTATTCCAATTCCCCCAATCATCAGAATATTGTCCTGATCTTCCTTCTCTTTCAGCTGCATCTGTTGATCTAAATTCATTTCTGAATTTATGAGACCCTCAGACAGTCTCATCTACTTGGTCAGCGCCTCGGGCTGATCAAATTTCCCTTGCTCATCCCTGCCCACCTGGCAATATGGGATGTCTCTGCTGCCCTCCTGGCAGACTATGAGATCAAATGACCCCATCTTCATCAGCACTCCTTGCTGAATTGAACTCGCCTCTGAGTCCATGAGACCTTCAGATGGTCTCGAATTCTCATCTCTGCCCACCTGGAAGTCTGAGATGCTTCCACTGCCCTCCTGGCAGTCTTTGAGATCCCGCAGTGACCTCATTTCATTGCCCAGTTGGCAATGTGAAATTCCCTGGCTGTCTTCATGACAGTTCGTGAGATCCCGCAGTGATCTCATCTTGTTGCCCACCTGACAATCTGGAATTTCTTCTCTGCCCTCCTGGCAGTTCTTTAGATCCTCAGTTGATCCCAATTCATTCTCCTTACCGAGAAATTTTCCAGTCTCGGGTTCACATACCTGAACCATCTTCTTATCCTGTCGCAGCTTCAATTCAAGCTCATCTATTTTTTCCATTATTTTAGCGAGCTCTCTATCCATCCCTGCACGCCTTTCTGCCTTGCTCTTCTTCCCAGCATGCCTATGGCCTTTAGTAGACATCTTGTTGTCTCTGTTTTCCTTCCTAGCAAACCTGTTGCTGTCACTCCGCAGTAAGAGTTCTACCAGCCTCATCATCCTACCGTCCTCCTGACTGTCTTCTCGACTGCTTCCTATCTGCAAACAATCGCCACAATGTCTCCAGCACTCTGTCTTCCTCTTGCCTCCTCTGTCTACAATATAAAAACAGAATCTCGCTCTGATACCAATTGATGCAGGCGTGAGCTACCTCCTCCGACAAACTCCTCACCCGCTCACAGGATCATTCAAAAATCCCCTTTCGCTGAGCCGAAGCGGCTCCTTGGATTCCCTCGGGAATCACTGTGAAAATATGACCCACAGGTCTTCTCTTTCCCTGTCTTGGCCTCTGCACGAACCGTGAAAAATTCCCCATAGGAATCTGAATATCGAGCTTTGGGTTTTCGGACTTCTTGCTATCGAGAATTACTGACCTCTCGATTCCCTGATCACCGATGATCTCTCTGCCAGCCTTAGCCCCTCCTGGCTATGCACCCGGTCCACACGACCGTGCTCACAAGACCGCAGCCTTATATCTTTCTATCTGGGTTTTGGACTTAAATTTCCTGATGCTTTCCAATCCTCGTTAGCCTCCAGGCTAAGATCCTATTCCACGTGACCCCTAGCTCACAAGAGCATAGCCTTGTTCCCCATCGGGGTTTCAGACTTTTCAATGTCAAAATGCAAATGTCCTCAGGAGTCGTGATTCCTCGAAGCCCGACGCGATCCCTACGTGTTAGCCCCCTGGCTAAGCCCTGGCCAATATGACCACTATCCCCGTGACCTCGGTCTTACCCCTCGTTGGGGTTTCGCGGGTTCCAATGCCAAGATGCATATGCCCATGGGATTTTCGATTCCTCAAATCCCGACTCTCTGGTTTACTGACAGCTGGCCCCTCACAATGGCACTGTCCTCCTTCTCTAATGTGCTGACAGTTGGCTCCCACTCATCGAGGTTTCGGACTTCACGATTCCGAAATGCAAATATTTCGTGTCCACGGAATCCCTGATATGACGATCCTCGACTTTCTTCGGGTATCCGACACGCGTCCCAAATGACGGACGGTCCAGATTAATCCTTGGACTTCGCCAAAAACCAAACCAAAAAGCACTTACATGTGTGAGTCCCAGTGGCCAAAATGCTGATGACTCTCGATGGTTGCCACCTATCCCAATAGATGGACGGCTCTGATTATATCGGGGTTTTCACTATGGATTTCCCCGACCTATTGCTCACAGAACTTCCGGTTTTTCGACTCTCTTTAGATCTCTGCCACATGTCTCACTCTGATGGACGGTCCAGATCTGATCTCGCTATTTTGAGACTTAAAGCATCCCAATTCCCTCAATTTCAGGATCTCTGATATCCCGATGGCCCAAATGCCGATCAAAAAATTCTTGTCGGGACTTTCCCTGATGACGCCGATCTCTGCCATGCGTCTCTTCTAGATGGACGATCCCGATCCAGTCTCATGCTTTCACGACTTCTGGTGCTCCGTAAGTCTTGCCTCCCAAACCTCCGATATGTCGATGGGCTCCCAATCTTGCCCACATGTCCCCACAAACGGACGGCTCTGATCTCGTGTCGGGGTTTCGAGACTTGTGATGTCCCAACTCTTTTGACCTCAGGAACTCTGATTTCCCGATAACGAATATCCTGACTCTCTGTGGATTTTTGACACCTGTCCCCCTGAATGGACGGCTCAGATTTGTGTTGGGGTTTTCACTATAGACTTCCCCGATCTCTTTTCCACGGGAATGTCATTTTCCCGACGTGCCAAAGTACCGATGGGCGCTCGATCTCCACCACGTGTCTCCAACAACGGACGGTCCATATCTTCCCGGTGTTTCGAGACTTGAAGTGTCTCGACTTTCTTGTCCTCGAGAATCCCAATTTCCCGATGACTGCTATCTGGATGGCTACGCTCTTGTCAGGATTTTTCGCCTCCTATCCACGAAGGTAAACCTCGTGCAGCTCCTATCCAATCTAACGGATAACGGAAAAGTTGCTCAATATCTAACGGTTCATATCCGTCCTTCTCGACGCTCCTCCAAAGGCTAAACTATATGTGCCTTCTCTTGATCCAACGGCTTACGGAATTCTGTGTGAACATCCGACGGTCCACAATCTCCTCTCCTGCACACACTCCAGAGAATAAACTCTGAGCATCTTCTCCCGATCCAATGGCTGATAGGATTTCTGAATGAGATCCAACGACTGTCGATCTCCCCCTCTGTGCGCTTCTCCTGAGTCCTTCCTGGACGTAAAATTTCAACGGTCCAGATCTCTTACTTCAACCAATCTAACGGCTGCTGTGCTCTCCTGAGCTTATGCACTCCTTCTTCCCAGACTTGGGAGAAAATTCAAATTTCCTCAAGGCCTCGACCTTAGGTTCGTCTCCACGAACTCCACAACTATGAGTTCTCGACTGCACGCATAAAAACGCTATCTCTCCTAAGCTTATGCAAGTACTCAGACCCCTAAGGGATTTTATCCTTTTTCTCCTTCATATGGAGAATGAAATGGATGCCCTATTGGCTATCCTTCACTTCAACAACCTCTTGTTGAGTGCTTCTGGGTATTCAGTAACCCTGAGAAGGTTCCCTCAGTGGACCCTTCCTCACTTCCATAACTCAAAGAATTCTTCTCTTCTTGTGCCTACCTGCACACAGACTCAAATGCCCACCTGGCAGAGTATCTTCTCACAGAACTTTCAACAGTTCTGTCCTCTTGTGCACCTATGCACTTGCTCAATGCCCACCTGGTAGAGCTCTCAGAATCCTCAGTGATTTTGTTTCTTCTGAACTCACAACAAAGTTCCTCCTCTGTGCCCTCCTTGCACCTGCTCAATACCCACCTGGCAGAGCTCTACAGAACTCCTTAGAGATTCTGTCTACAACTGTGTCTTTTCCCGCACAGCCTTGCCTCCAAGGTATTCAACAACCTTGAGGTCTTCCCCCTGAGTTGATGATTTCAGCTTCTGTTCCACAACACATCTTTGTCTGACTCCGCAGAGTTCATAAGTGCTTCAATGCACTGGTATTCAGAATCTGCAGCACTCTGTCACACCCTCCTTGTGTGAAACCACAAAGAACCTCTCAAGCCTGAAATCAAAAACAACTTGCAAATGCATAAACATAACATACATCTACAACATATATGAACACTCACAGACACCCATTTAACACAACATACATGCAGGAAAAACTGCTCTTTGTATTAAATATGGCAAATGCTTGGTTGTACAAGGGTATTCTCGACCTCTCTCTGGCTCTCCTCTTCTACTCTCTATATGCAGACTTCTAACTCATCTTCTTCCTACAAAATGAGATATCCCCCAATCTCTTTTACCTGAGGGGGCTCTTCGAGCGCTTCCCTCCAATATACCTACCCTATTCAATTACATTGAATGGGCTGTCTAGTCCAGAATCAGACCTAGATCTCAACCATTACACACATTAAAGGCTGATTTACTCTACGCCTGCACAAAGGCACGGCTTCCTAGCTCAACAGCCTAAGCATTTAAATTACATTGAATACAAATTTAGATGAGGTTGCGCCTCTCTTTTAGCGTGCGATTTGAATTCGCTGGCATGGTTGGCTGGCTGGCTGGCTGATGTGGAGAGATGCTCCTGCATCACAAATATTTCTAGAAAATAGAAATAAGAATGAAAACTCTAAACATGAGATAGTATAAAATGTAAAGGATGTTTCTACAACAACCCTAATGCTCAATAGATATAGAAGAATAGTCCATGACATATGCATCATAGGAATCCCATCTCTCCATAAAATGCCTTGCCAGAGGTGACTAATATCTATGTTTCCACTTTTCACTCTTTCATACGTAATGTCTTCAGATTAAAATGTATAATCTCCTTTTTAGTATCAATACTTGGATGTTGTTTCCACAAGATACGTAAGATGAAAATATACAATCTTTGAATCATATTTTAGAAAAAATAATTTAACATAAAGAAGTCAATTGACAACTTAATAACATGCTCACGTTTACTTCCTTGAGTTGAATCTCCTTTCATGGGATATGACATTGGTCACTTTGATAATGATTTTAAGGACACATTAGTTCAAATATTGTGTTATTGGGTTTCTAGGCCATTGACAATGTGCCCATATTTTCATTTTTCAAATTTGAAACAATGGTGAGTAATCTCATAAAACTTGTAACAATAAAGTTTCATATCTTAACAAGACCTTTACAATTGTACAAATATCACACAAAACAAATTTTGGGTTCAAACTTTATGGTGAAAATACTAAAATATGTGTTTCACAAGTTGCAAAAAGATGCATGTTCCATGTCACACAAAGTTCAAAGTTCACATATCACACATCGCACCAAGTTCAATTTTTCATGTCACATGTCACACCAAGTTCAAAGTTAACAAGTTAGACCAAGTTCAAAGTTAACAAGTTAGACCAAGTTCAAAGTTCACGTGCATGGAAAAGATGCTTTTTGCATGTTGCATATCGTATGTGCAACATTTTCAAAGATTGATGTCACATGTCACAATATTTTGAAAGATGCATGTCACAAGTTGTAATATTTTTTAAGTTCTTTTTACAGCTTCCAAAAACTTCTTATTGTATATTCTCCAAAATTTAGTTTTGCATGTTTCACCAAGTTTAAAGTTTGCACATTTCTTGGAAAAGATGCTTTCCACATGTCACATGTCACAAGACTTTCAAAGTTGCATATATCATGTCACAAGATTTTGGAAGTTGCATATTGCATATTCAAGTTATATTTGTTTCCTAGACTCCATAGCCCAAACACAAGGCACCAGGTCTTGCTTGGATTCTCACGTTATATCTTAAAATACAAAGATATTACCATTCTTAAAAGACAAAGAGATACAAGTTTGGAACTCTTGAAACCCACAAACAAACAAGCATGTAAAATTTAAATCCAAACTTGAACAATTCAATCTCTTAAATTTTATGTTTACCAATGCCTTCAAATTGCTAGGATGATATCCACAAAGCCACAAATTGATGCAGAAATTGTATGTCGAGGCCAATAGAACTAATAGAACGAAGGAGTATTGAATCAATATATACCAAGTCTAAGAGAAGCTAAAATTATCAGTAAGTGTATAACAAAATTACATTCACAAATATATACAAGCCATAGAAATAGCCTTGTGTATATTATCAGATGAAAAAGTACCCATAATGTCAATGCATTATATGCATCATTACATGTTCAGCTATATAATGCAGATCTAACTATCTTATAAAATGATTAGACATCATCAATTTCTTTTAGTCTTCTTTTGTGTTTTCTAGGTCTTAAGTAATTCATCCATCTCCATGTCTTCGTTTACTAGGTGCTCTTCAGGAGCTGATGTTTTTTCAGTCCTTTCACGCCAAGTACATCTGGTCTCATACCCACTGCATAGATGTTTTTTTGAGGGGACATCACCTACAAAAACAAAAAATATTAAATTTGTATGGCCAATTTTTAAATATCATTGAAGTAGTTCATTAATATTAAAAAAAAACTCTGCAATGTAATTATTTACCTGGTCCTTTAGTCAGCACCGTTGGAATGGCTACCTTGTTCAATTGATCTCTAGATCGAGGAGGATCAAATATGACATTCAATTCCATTGAAACATAAAAATTTATAAGTACATAATTATTAAGTATATGATTAATATATATCCATTTTAACGTCATGGGCCTCAGTCACAGGAACATCTTGGGGTTGCACCCCACTGGGAAGGGGTTGTTGGGGAGCACCATGATATTCTGTCTGCGTTTCACTATCAACACTTTTTTTTCTAGTACTAATGGTTTCGTTGATAGTGTTGCTCACCTTATTAAAACAAAGTAAGACATTAAATTATGGACGATATCAAACATTTATGTATTTTATAAGTAATGAAAGGTTAATGTGGACTGATTTTTATTTACCTTATCTCGCAAAATGGATCTTGGGGTCTACCCCATTCTTTTCCTACGATCAACCACGACTTTATAGCCATACTTGTAACCAAGTTGGAGGTCTTCCTATGTGGTTCCAGTTCCGAAGTCGTCGCCCTGCATTGCATAAGGGTATGATTTTTTAATGGTTTTGGCTACAATTACCTGAAATTTGTAAGGTGATACAAATAATATTATTAATATGTTTGGGTACTTACGATTCGTGACTGTAACCTTGTGTAGTCTCCCTGGCCTAGATTGTGTTGGCCATGTTTGGCAATCCTTGCCTTGGTTTCCTTTGAAGTGTCAGGAAACCTATCATCAAAATTTTCAAGTATGTTATATATAACCACACTTTTATTTCGATCTAAAGAAAATTAAAGCTGGTATTGAAATCAAAATATTGTAATTTACCTTGGTGTACCAGTTATTTTTTCTCCTGATTTTTTCAAAATCTTCTCTTTTGCATAATCAATGATCGCCTTCCACTCCCTCTCTGGAATTGAGGGAGGATGCTCATACCTAGGATTTCTTGCCAAGCTTCGTCTATAAAAATACTGCGTATATTTTAAACATTCGCCCGCTGCAGAGGTGACCTCTTTTTTATTGAACATGTCTACTCCAAAGAGGCCTTCAAGATAATCCATAAGTTCCTTTTTGAGGTTGGAATTATGGCAATTCCACCTCATGCATAAGGTTGCCCCAAAAATCAACAAGTCCTTTCTCTCTAGGTGCCTATAAAAATGGACATTTCCTACACACAAAAATATATGATCATTAATTTAAAATTAATAATCTAGATGATTTGCGTATGAGATGGACAACATGAAACGATTAAAATATGAAAAAATGCATGGGAGTCTTATTTGTTTTAATGGAAGTTCATTATCTTCAACCAAAAATGTGCACAGAAGGGTCCCCGTGCTTGTCACATGTCTAGCTCCAGGAAATGTAACCATGTCAACCACATCACCAGCCTCATCTTTGTCACCATCTCTAAACTTTGACCGATGTGTGGATTTCTGGCAGTGCGTGTCATGGATCCTATCTAAATTAGGTGTGGAAGATGGAGAAGTAAATAGTACTCTAGCAGTTGTATGACCACCCACATTAGGACTCTGTAGCGTCTCTACAGCGCCACTACTACGAACACTGGGCTGAACAAGCTCCAAAAATATCTTTATAAAAAATAAAATGTTTTATTGTGAGATAATGTAAAAGTTAAAGAAAAAAGTTTCATAATTGAACATATGAGTACATTAGAAAAAAACACTTTAAATTATGGTTATTACCTTATATGTGTTAAGTTGTGACATAAGGAGATTGATCTTTTCTAGGAGGCCAGGAGTTTGATTTGGCCGATCTAATAAGCTAGCAAGTTCCTTGTTTTCTTTAATGATCTTTTTTTTTTATTAATACCATCGGATCAGGGGATGAATACAACCCCTCCTCATCAACAGAATCATGATCAACATGGCCTACCGACTACATATAATTTCAACAAAAACAATGTTCTTTCAGTAAAATTATATAAGCAAATAATAAAATTCACGTAAAATGAAAGTGGAAATTGATAATCATTTACATGTTTTGCGGCTGGCCCTTTTCCATGATCATCCTGCCACATTATAATATAATTAGAACCACCAAATATTTAAAAAATTATTAACGATAACAAAAACATTGATTACCACCCAAATAAAATCAACCTCAATGATCAATCTCCCACATTATTATAAAATTGGGACCGTGAAACATTTAAAACAATGTTAAAGAAAAATATATATATAATGCAATAAGTAGAGGTTTCTTAAAGAGGTGTTGCATAAGTACCCACACACTATTAGTCGATGTTTCTATTCGATTAAAATGGTAATCCACTAATAACTCTTCCCTAGGAGCTATCTTTTTTATTGCGCATAGGACTACCCGTTTCTCTCCGCGTCCCTCATATATGCAATTTGGTTGCTTGTTTGTTGTCTCGGGTCATGTGTTTTTTATAAACCATGCGATATTGCATGAAGGTTTAGGCCTTCCATCAATATATATGGTTTATCCCTTATTTTTATCCTTGTTTATTAGTTGTATATAATTTGCAGCGAGTGCATATCTCCACATACTTCGCATGTACCGGACCAGCTGCATCCAATCGTTATAATTGTAACACGGTCTGACATAGTCCATAAATTCGGTTATTGTGTTGTATTTTACAATTATTCCATCCATTGAAAATAGCCCCAGGCCATGTAGGGAGGATGGTGCAATGTGATATGTCCTATTGTTGACAATGAAGTTAGCATCCATAGGAGGTAGTTCCTTAGATACCCATTATTTCACCAAATGCTTATACCTGAGTGGAACCTCTATGTCTCCTATGCTCTCATCATCATAAGACCATGATCCTCCTTCGACAAGAAAAAATTCCATGCGTCTACAAAATTTTCTTCTGACTTTTTCACCTCTGGTCCTTGCTTGCTTATCATATCTACTAGATGTAATCACATTTCCCTCTATTTGACCTAATCTTTCCTCACTCGACGTAGAAATATCTGACAGGTACCTGTTTGGTTGTACCTTCAGTTGCATGTGCATGTTTTGTTAGTGAGTAGTCCATCCTCATCCTAGTTCCAATTTTTGAACTTTTTTCTATATTCAAAGTTCTAAATAAAAAATTTATATCTTTAGTTTTGGATGCACAATTAGACTAGGGTGAAATTACCAATACTAGTAGGGGAACTCATGAATGTCGTGGATTCCCAACTTAGTGAAGGGTGTGAATCTCTAGGTGGGTCACCTTAATTCGACTCACTTATCCACACATGAAATATTGACTATGGTTATATTTCACACTACGAAATAGTGGTCAACCACCTAATGTAATTTGATATCCCTCTTGATTTTGGACATATTAAGGACATATTAATGTGATAACACTAAGTACATGATAAGTTTATAATATGGATCTAAGAAAAAAATAGTAATAAGGTTGTTGTTTGT
>ML857224.1:5933-17753 GCA_009831015.1 Picea engelmannii | reverse complement strand
GTTCCATGGGACAACATTTGGAGGTCATGCCACGATCATATGGCCACCAGATGGGCTAATACCGGCATGAAGGACAAAGCCATAAAAGCGCTCCCGTCTCTCATTTATGGCCAATCTATTATGCCACAGCTTGCAGCGGAGTGCGTTATCTGTTTGGCAGAATTCGTGGAAGGAGAAGATGTGAGAGTGTTGCCGAGCTGTAACCATGGCTTCCACATGGAATGTGTAGACAAATGGCTTCGTTCTCATTCTTCCTGCCCTACTTGTAGAAATTGCCTTCTTTCTGGCTTTCAAATTGGGGCAAACCACATTCAGCCCAGCAAATCGAATGCCCAAGAAGCGCAGACTCATCAACCGAGAGCTTCTCGGGAGTCTGGCGCATTGATCGACTTGGAGTTTGGGGTTGAACGATAGATATGTCCTTGGCCAGATTATACTCAGAGCGCACCTGACAAGAGGCGTTCGAGGATACAATGAAAGGCGAGCATTTATCAGTATATTGCGCAGCATTCAATGTTGCTGTATGAAAAGCTACCATTAACCAGTATGTTGCGCAGCATTAAATGTTACCAATATGTTGAGCAGTATTCAATCTTGCGATGGTTGGTACATATATTGAATATTATACTCAGAATGTATTTGACCAGAGGTGTTGATAAGATGAAGGTGAACATACACCAGTTTGTTGCTCCTCATTCAATGTTGCAATAACTGTTATATACATCATCTAATCACTTTGATATATACACTGAAATATATTCAATAATGTATATATCATTTACTACAGTATTAAATGTCAAACATCATGCTAGTTATTGTTTTAATACTATGAAGTTAAAGGACAACATTGTTTCATATAGTTTAAAAGGCAGTAGTCTAAACTTTCTACAGTTTGGTTTGAGTGTTCTAGAGGTTTTTCATTAGGCTGAATTCATTTATGTATACAGAAAAACAATTTAAACAACAAAAAATAGAGATTTTGTCCAAATTTACAACTCCCATTCAGAGCAATTCCTATAAAAAAAAAAACCTAAAAAATAAAACATTTAGCCACCGACTTCAGTATTAAATACTAAACATCATGCTATTTATTGCTCTAATGCTATGAAGTCAAAGGACAGCATTGTTCCACACAGTTTGAAAGCATGTGAGTCTCTCTTACAAAAAAATACATAAGTAATTTTCATAAAGTATCGTTGA
Organism: Picea engelmannii; assembly: GCA_009831015.1. Lineage (NCBI taxonomy): Eukaryota > Viridiplantae > Streptophyta > Pinopsida > Pinales > Pinaceae > Picea > Picea engelmannii. The sequence goes on along the minus strand of ML857224.1, from coordinate 16,553 downwards.
GATTGATCCAGTCAAGATATCAAACGACAGTAAATTAATATGGAATATCTTTGGATAGAGGCAGGCCAGGAATTTCAATTCCTCCAGGCCCGTGTAAAACAGTATGATGACGGTTACATTTTTTTTTATGATTTTTCTTTTACAATTCATGGAAATTTACAAAGTATATATATTTTTAATTTATAAAGTTTCATATTTTCCTTATCTTAATAAATATTTAAATTAAGATTTAAATTTTCTTTGTTTGATAAATTAGAGGTCACACGAGTAAATAAGTAAACTGGATACCTTATTAGCTTCATAACATTATCTTAAATGTCACACTTTCTTCCCCGAAAGTGTAAGTGGTAGCGAGGGTATATAGGGTAAAGTAGGAACCAAATTGTACCTATGTGCTTTTGGATAGCATTTACAATTTAAAAGCATCAAATGGCAATGTTTTCTTTTGGAAACCAATTCCAAAAGTTCATAAGAATAAGTAGTAAACACTTTTGCATTAATTTAAAAAAAAATCCTTTTAGAGAAAACAATCAATGGGTCATGCAATGTAATCAATTGACTCTCATGGAAAATTTATTTACTGATGAAAATTTAATGAAATGACAAAAAGAGTATGACACAATGTTCAAGAGTGCGAGACAATGTTTTAGTAGGGTAGAGACAATGTTCAGTATGGTAGGCGGCTTTATTTCCTCATAAAATGCCTAGCATATTCATGTCACTCACTTCTCAAAATTATTGAGAATTTTTTCTATTAAAAAAATAGTCTCAAGTGTCTTACAGGTCTTAAGATTATCAAATAAATTTTATTTTAAGTTTTTTTTAATGGGATTATAACTTTATTTTAAATATGGTGAAATAGACAAGAAAAAATAAAAAGAAGTATGTATTTTAGGAAAGTTATAACAAAATAAAAAAATGTATGAATTTTAGGATTATGATATATGTCAAGACAAAAATAAATTAAAAATAGTAAATAATATTAATTTTCATATATATATATATATATATATATATATATATATATATATATATTAGAAATTTGCATACTCCACTATAGTTTCATCAACAATGGATTTGTGTAGCCTATACAAAAATAAGGTAAAAAATAGAGATATTGAGAGGTATTCATAAAAATGGAGGTTTTAATGTATTTCCCAAACCACTAGGTTTTTCATCTCGAACCTAAATATGAGGAAACCAACTCATTAAACATGTACAATAGAGTTGTCATTCCCGCCCCCCCCTAAAAAATGAAATTGAAGGAACACAGACATGCTCCTAAGAACATGCATGTGCTCTAAGAACACACACATGCTCTAAGAACAAGGATGTGCTCTAAGAACACACATGTGCTCATATTTCGAAGTTTCCATTTTTTCTCCCTCTCTATCTTTCTCCCCCCCTTCTCCCCCTCTCTCCCTCTTTTCCCCTCTCTCCCAGCAAGCACGTGTTCTTGGAACATGTTGTCACTCAGAACTGAAATGGGCTGCAACAAATCAATCCCGAGGCAACCTCGAACCACTTTGGATTGGAAGGCTGCCCTCCCCCAACCCGAGAGGGATCTCTCGAACAATGTCACAATAGGATTTTAAGTAGCGTAAAAAAGGTGGGTAGGTTTATGGGTAAAAGATGGTCTTGGATTATGGGAGTTTGGGTGTTAAACTAGGGAAAAGGTCCATTGGGCATGGAGTCAAATGAAAACCGAGAAAAAGAGACAATAACAGAGATCAAATAACTTGCGGAAAGCGAGGCAAAGTAAGTCTATCTTTCAGCGCTTTGATAAATCATGATGCGATAGGGGAAAGAAAAAGAAAGGTCGACGTAGCAAATGATACATGTAGAGTTCTGAAGATGCAGATTGGTCTTACACAACTGATAGCTAGTGCAGAGGAAAGGCAATAAACACTTACAGAAAACCCAAATTCTTTCGTTATAGTAGTGGTCGTACTAAAGTATAACGAAGCCCATCGGTTAGAAGAAAACAAAATGTAATGCAGCTATAATGGATTAAGGAAGACATAAAACTATGGAAACACATCAACTGCGAGTAAGGAATGCATAAATGAAATCCAAACAATTTAACACAGTCGAAAGAGAAGAAAACATGCTGAAAAAGATTGACCGTGATGAATCTCACAGTTGCAAGCAACAAATATTCTTTATTATTCCAATCTGGTTTACAAGAAACTCAGTCATTACAATGAAAACTCCTTGACAAAAGTTTTTCTCCCAGTCCTGCGCTCATGCGGCCCCTCTGGTGCTGTTACATCTATCTTTTTAAAAAAGAAAAAATGAAACTCTTGGCCTTCCAGGAATCTGAAACAGTTCGTTTTCAAGGAAAATTTCGATTGCCAAGTGTTCTGTCGCATGCTCTGTAGGCTACTCGAACCGCTACTAATTGTTTAGACAAGTGGACAGAATGATCTGCACAGTTGTAACGGATTACAGTCTTGATGGTCTGCGATCATTATTCAGGAAAAGCATGATTGCATTGCTGATATGCCTTAATGTTGCTGCAGCTTATTGCGCAGATACAATGTCTGTAACCTCTGAGAGAATTTAAGAGGTGTAATCTGATAATACCATCAAGCTATGTGTCCAGCAAAAAGATTTAATCATTTTGTATGATACATCTCTTGAGCGAGAAAAAAGCTTACCATCAGCAGCAGGAATCACTTTGATATGATGACTTTTAGTTGAACACAGAAGCTTGGCTTGTTTGGTGTATTGGTTACATGATGCTGCAGTAAATATGATGTATTAGATTAAGCTGTAACAGTCTAGTCTTTTATCTGTAGGTTCCCCCAAGCGAAGGTGTCCAGTAATCCACACCATTGTCATTTGCAACGTGCAAGGTGCAAGATACGGGAACTACGCATAGCCCTCTACTCCTCAGTTCCTGCTTTGGTTCCTCTGAATCCTTCTTATCAGACGATCCCCAACCTTTGTGATCTTCGCTACCCGGATTTGATGTGCCCCCCACTCTTCAAATATGGCGTGCTCAACACCTGTACTTGATCCTGTAGGAACTTGATATATCCGATGGCTTCCAGCAAAACAAATGCAGTGTCAGTCTTGCCAAAAGGCGAAACGAGCTGTTGTAGGGCTGTAATTCGGTCCCCGAGTTTCTCCTTCCTCACCTTGAACATAGGAAGCGTTGAGCCAGTATCTAGACGGGGCCTTTTAAATATTGCTTCGGCTGCGCTCTGATCAGTGCAGCTGTTGTTCCTCTTTGTGTCACTGCTTGAATCTCGAGCTTCCTCACCGTGGGGCATTGTTCGATGTTGGGCAGGGCCGTGAATTTTCTTTCCTTCAGGAAAATATTGTAGATTACAGTCTGTTTTCGAAACTTGCTGTGCTTTTAAATGATCAGGTTTACAGACAGAGAAATCTAAGACTTGTTTACTCATGCTACCAAAATTAAGCACACTTTGCTTGGACGGTGACGAGGGTAGCATATGAGACAGTCCGCTCCAGTCGGGGCCTGCGTGAGAGCTCGAGCACTCGAACGTGCTTGGCCTGCGATGTGTCCAAGCAACTGAAGACTGCTAGGATTTTGTACATGGTGACTGACTGAAAACAGTAAAATGGAAATTGAATGAACGAAGGAATGTTACGATACTATTGATTGCATAGGTTTCGGGATGTGTTGGTGTGAAGAAACGCCTTTAAAAACGGCTCTAGACAACTGGCATATGGAAGGTTCGAATAATGATCACTTCTCCTTTTCATGAAGGATCTTCATCGTTCGGCGTAACCGCTCTGATCCATCCTTAAACGAATTACTCCCCCCAAACAATCTTGTATTTTCGTCTAACCATGCAGATTGTCTGCAGCCACCGACGAGATCGGTTGTGATCAGAGACGCCAACTGTGATGATGAGGTTTGCAGTGTCTGTGGGGTGGAGCGTACCCCAGAATAAACCTCTTTACGTTAACGGTCGTGCCGTTGAGGGCGGAAACGCTCGAAAAGATGACACCCCCACTCAAACATTTACGTTCATATATTGAATTTGATCCAACAGAGCAACAAATTCCTCAAAATCGTTTTCGGTACCCTCTGCATTACTCTGCAATTCGAGCCACATCCCTAATTTTTGTTCGCGCCTCTTGTATTACACTATTTTTCGTGCCCTCCATTCTTGTGATCGAAGTCGAAAATAATCGAAACCCAAATATACTACTGCAGAATTCGTACTACACTTCTCCACATTCATTTTGGCTGTTGCTCTTTCCATTCATGGCTCGCCAGGCAACAGAGAGTAGAAGACCTTGGGATCCGGCATACTGAGAATGTGGTCTACAGTTTGAACGTTGTACGTATCTTGATTTTTGTCCAAGTTCTCTTGGGTTCATTTTATGGTGGTTTGAAGGTCGGGTGAGATGAACAACTTGGGCCGAAGTCGTTGCAGAAACTAGTCTTTTCAAGGACGATAACTCTGTAAATTCAAGCTATCGCACGTATACCTAGCATCCAACAGTGGTTCGCATGGTTTTCAATGCTAGGTTGAAAGGATTGGATGGAAATGGTACACCAGTGTCCAACCGAACCATTTCAGATAAAATTCGAGTAACTTAGTCACCTTTTCTTTACTTGTACAAATCAAAACAGCTGAAAGAAAAGACTGGTAGAACCATCCCCAAAAGATCTCAAATCCACTGGCTTTACCAAAGTGCGACAAAGGGGGCAAGTCCTCTCCCTTTCAAACCATTCTGAGACACATTCCTCACAAAATATATGTTTACAACGTAATAATATGGGGGTGTACATTTTCTCCTGGCAGATTGCACACAAGTCTCCAGCTGCAAGGACCTCCTCCGTAGTAGCATATGACCCATACTGAACTTCTTTGTGGGACAGTGCCTTCAATGCCGCAAAGAATGATTGAACCTTCTCCACAATTTATGTCAGCTTAAAGGTAAGGTACAACCCTATTGTGAGAGAGGAAAACAGGATACCATATTCTTTGTTCAAGAAGAAGTGATACCAAACAGGTGTAGGAAGCAATGCACGATAGAGTAATAGAATGTATTCAACCATAGTCAACATCTGACCCTGCTTCCGATAGTTACGTCCTCGGCTATTCTTATAATATATCAAAAGACCACATTTAAAAACCATTGCAGCTTGTCGCACCATTGTATAATTAACCACAATGATGAACAATGCATGCCAAAAGGGTGGTATTGTTTTTGGAGGAAGCATAACAAGTGGATACAATAGATCATCCTTTTTATACCACCAATAAACTCCAACCACATGGACCACGAAAACCAACATGATGCCAATGAGAACTGAAACCTCCCTTTTACCCTTGGACAACAGAGTCGATTTTGAGATCTGTTACAACATTGGCTCCAACTAGGGATGGTGCTTTCCTGAAAGTGCCAAGAACCGTAGACCAAGTGCCTCCATCCATTTGGCTTCCCGACATCGTCGAACCTGAACTTTGTCACTTTACTTGCATCTTAGCGGAACAAAAACTGCTTATTACAAAACCATACTGGATTCAAAACTGAACTGAAAACATATTGAAAAGCATTGATTTAATCTAATGCTCGAAATCAATCTTATTTATATACATCACCTACTCTAACTACTGAAAATTTTCTAGCATCAAATGATACGAAAATGCCAGTGAAGCCAATCCAACAATTGCCTGCTTACTTGAAACTTTTTTACACTTTATTCGAGCAGGATGAAAAAGGAAGTTGACCATCCCCATCTGACCTATTGGTGATCACGGATGTGCAAACCCTTCATCAATTCTTGTGATCAAACATTCATGACAGAGCATATTCCTCCATTAAATGAATCCAAAAGATCAGCAAAAGGGTCTTGGAATAACATATCATACTGAGGTTTTAAAACATCCATGACTACTCTATGTTCTGATTCATGATGCTCAGGATCATTGAACAAGGCAGCCATATCTTTTTCATGAAACAAAGCAGAGTCTAAAATATGATCTTCTGGCAGGAAATCCTCACAAATAGGTTTTCTAACTTCCTATAGGGTTCCATGAAATACCTAACTGTCACCATCCAAAAACAGATTTACGTCTTCTTCTTGAGTAAGTTCACAAGATCCAACATTCTCATGAGCCAACTCTTCCTCGTCCTGATCATTTTCATCAACTCGAGAAATTTCTGTTCTTTCTTCCTCCTCAAGAGGACATGTATTACAACAATCTTCAAAAAGGATTTCAGCAGGATATATCCTCCTACAATGTTGATGAAAACGTGCGTGAAAACATTTCAATGAAGGAATACTGGAATGGGGTAAAGATTTATACCAGAGTCTAGCATCTTTTCCCAATGTAAACATAAACATTTTCATGAGGACATCTTCATGATGTACATTTAATTCTTCCATGAGCTTGTGGAATTCAAACAAATGTCGACCGGGATTGTCGTCCTCATCTTCTCCAAATTTAGGAAGGATATTTGCCCAAATTTTCATGTCTGGAACAGTGTTTGGAAATCCATAAACATTTGAAAAGTCCAGAGGAGAAAACCTTGCAGAAATTCGAGCAGCGAACGAGCTCGACATTTGAGACCAATGGAGTCGCCAACAAAATCATGTAGAGTCTACGAACCAAGGAGTCGCCAGGTGAATGATCACAGCCAATCGAATGCCTATCCCTTGTTCACCATCAAGAGATAGATCTGAACTTTGTCGTATCCCAGGGAAGATAACCTCGTCCTCCGTCCCTGGCAACGACGCCAAAAATGTTGTCACTCAGAACTGAAATGGGCTGCAGCAAATCAATCCCGAGGCAACGTTGAACCATTTTGGATTGGAAGGCTGCCCTCCCCCAACCCGAGAGGGATCTCTCGAACAATGTCACAATAGGATTTTAAGTAGCGTAAAAAAGGTGGGCAGGTTTATGGGTAAAAGATGGTCTTGGATTATGGGAGTTTGGGTGTTAAACTAGGGAAAAGGTCCATTGGGCATGGAGTCAAATGAAAACCAAGGAAAAGAGACAATAGCAGAGATCAAATAACTTATGGAAAGCGAGGCAAAGTAAGTCTATCTTTCAGCGCTTTGATAAATCATGATGCGATAGGGGAAAGAAAAAGAAAGGGCGACGTAGCAAAGGATACATGTAGAGTTCTAAAGATGCAGATTGGTCTTACACAGCTGATACTTGGTGCAGAGGAAAGGCAATAAACACTTACAGAAAACCCAAATACTTTCGTTATAGTAGTGTTCGTACTAAAGTATAACAAAGCCCATCAGTTAGAAGAAAACAAAATGTAATGCAGCTGTAATGGATTAAGGAAGACATAAAACTATGGCAACACATCAACTGCGAGTAAGGAATACATAAATGAAATCCAAACAATTTAACACAGTCGAAGGAGAAGAAAACATGTTGAAAGAGATTGACCGTGATGAATCTCACAGTTGCAAGCAACATATATTCTTTATTATTCCAATCTGGTTTACAAGAAACTCAGTCATTACAATGAAAACTCCTTGACAGAAGTTTTTCTCCCAGTCCTGTGCTCATGCGCCCCCTCTGGTGTTGTTACATCTATCTTTTTAAAAAAGAAAAAATGAAACTCTTGGCCTTCCAGGAATCTGAAACAGTTCGTCTTCAAGGAAAATTTCGACTGCCAAGTGTTTTGTCGCATGCTCTGTAGGCTACCCGAACCGCTACTAATTGTTTAGACAAGTGGACAGAATGATCTGCACAGTTGTAACGGATTACAGTCTTGATGGTCTGCGATCATTATTCAGGAAAAGCATGACTGCGTTGCTGATATGCCTTAATGATGCTGCAGCTTATTGTGCAGATACAATGTCTGTAACCTCTGAGAGAATTTAAGAGGTGTAATCTGATAATACCATCAAGCTGTGTGTCCAGCAAAAAGATTTAATCATTTTGTATGATACAGCTCTTGAGCAAGAAAAAATATTACCATCAGCAGTAGGAATCACTCTGATATGATGACTTTTAGTTGAACACAGAAGCTTGGCTTGTTTGGTGTATTGGTTACATGATGCTGCAGTAAATCTGATGTATTAGATTAAGCTGTAACAGTCTAGTCTTTTATTTGTAGGTTCCCCCAAGCGAAGGCGTCCAGTAATCCGCACCATTGTCATTTGCAACGTGCAAGGTGCAAGATACGGGAACTATGCATAGCCCTCTACTCCTCAGCTCCTGCTTTGGTTCCTCCGAATCCTTCTTATTAGACGATCCCCAACCTTTGTGATCTTGGCTACCCAGATTTGATGTGCCCCCCACTCTTCAAATATGGCGTGCTCAACACCTGTACTTGATCCTGTAGGAACTTGATATATCCGATGGCTTCCAGCAAAACAGATGTAGTGTCAGTCTTGCCAAAAGGCGAAACGAGTTGTTGTAGGTCTGTAATTCGGTCCCCGAGTTTCTCCTTCCTCACCTTGAACGTAGGAAGCGTTGAGCCAGTATCTAGACGGGGCCTTTTAAATATTGCTTCAGATGCGCTCTGATCAGTGCAGCTGTTGTTCCTCTTTGTGTCACTGCTTGAATCTCGAGCTTCCTCACCGTGGTGCATTGTTTGATGTTGGGCAGGGCCGTGAATTTTCTTTCCTTCAGGAAAATATTGTAGATTACAATCTGTTTTCGAAACTTGTTGTGCTTTTAAATGATCAGGTTTACAGGCAGAGAAATCTAAGACTTGTTTACTCATGCTACCAAAATTAAGCACACTTTGCTTGGACGGTGACGAGGGTAGCATCTGAGACAGTCTGCTCCAGTCGGGGCCTCTGTGTTGGGGCCTGCGTGAGAGCTCGAGCACTCGAACGCGCTTGGCCTGCGATGTGTCCAAGCAACCGAAGACAGCTAGGATTTTGTACATGGTGACTGACTAAAAATAGTAAAATAGAAATTGAATGAACGGAGGAACATTACGATACTATTGATTGCATAGGTTTCGGGATGTGTTGGTGTGAAGAAACGCCTTTAAAAACGGCTCTAGACAACTGGCATATGGAACGTTCGAATAATGATCACTTCTCATTTTCATGAAGGATGTTCATCTTTCGGTGTAACCGCTCTGATCCATCCTTAAACGAATTACTCCCCCCAAACAATCTTGTATTTTCGTCTAACCATCCAGATTGTCTGCAGCCACCGGCGAGATCCTTTGTGATCAGAGACGCCAACTGTGATGATGAGGTTTGCAGTGTCTGTTGGGTGGAGCGTACCCCAGAATAAACCTCTCTACGTTAACGGTCGTGCCGTTGAGGGCGGAAACGCTCGAAAAGATGACACCCCCACTCAAACATTTACATTCATATATTGAATTTGATCCAACAGAGCAACAAATTCCTCAAAATCATTTTCGGTACCCTCTGCATTACTCTGCAATTCGAGCCACATCCCTAATTTTTGTTCGTTCCTCTTGTATTACACTATTTTTCGTGCCCTCCATTCTTGTGATCGAAGTCGAAAATAATCGAAACCCAAATATACTACTGCAGAATTCGTACTACACTTCTCCACATTCATTTTGGTCGTCGCTCTTTCCATTCATGGCTCGCCAGGAAACAGAGAGTAGAAGACCTTGGGATCCGGCATACTGAGAATGTGGTCTACAGTTTGAACATTGTACGTATCTTGATTTTTTTCCAAGTTCTCTTGGATTCATTTTACGATGTGTTGAAGGTCGGGTGAGATGAACAACTTGGGCCGAAGTCGTTGCAGAAACTAGTCTTTTCAAGGACGATAACTCTGTAAATTCAAGCTATCGCACGTATACGTAGCATCCAACAGTGGTTCGCATGGTTTTCAATGCTAGGTTGAAAGGATTGGATGGAAATGGTACACCAGTGTCCAACCAAACCATTTCAGATAAAATTCGAGTAACTTAGTCACCTTTTCTTTAGTACTTGTACAAATCAAAACAGTTGAAAGAAAAGACTGGTAGAACCATCCCCAAAAGATCTCAAATCCGCTGGCTTTACCAAAGTGCGACAAAGGGGGAAAGTCCTCTCCCTTTCAAACCATTCTGAGACACATTCCTCACAAAATATATGTTTACAATGTAATAATATGGGGGTGTACATTTTCTCCTGGAAGATTGCACACAAGTCTCCAGCTGCAAGGACCTCCTCCGTAGTAGCATATGACCCATACTGAACTTCTTTGTGGGACAGTGCCTTCAATACTGCAAAGAATGATTGAACATTCTCCACAATTGATGTCAGCTTAAAGGTAAGGTACAACCCTGTTGTGAGAGAGGAAAACAGGCTACCATATTCTTTGTTCAAGAAGAAGCAATACCAAACAGGTGTAGGAAGCAACGCACGATAGAGTAATAGAATGTATTCAACCATAGTCAACATCTGACCCTGCTTCCGATAGTTACGTCCTCGGCTATTCTTATAATATATCAAAAGACCACATTTAAAATCCATTGCAGCTTGCCACACCATTGTATAATTAACCACAATGATGAACAATGCATGCCAAAAGGGTGGTATTGTTTTTGGAGGAAGCATAACAAGTGGATACAATAGATCATCCTTTCTATACCAGCAATAAACTCCAACCACATGGACCACGAAAACCTACATGATGCCAATGAGAACCAAAACCTCCCTTTCACCCTTGGACAGCAGAG
>ML857223.1:0-16254 GCA_009831015.1 Picea engelmannii | reverse complement strand
GCACATTTTCACAGTGCCCACCACATTTCATAGAACCACCATTGGCAATCATGATTTGGAAATTGTTGACAGCATGGATGTAGCAATGGGTTTCTTGGGCAATGCGGCGATGAATAAAATTGTGGGTGTTGCCACTATCAATCGGAATGATGACCTTTCGGTGCTTGATGTAACCGATTAACTTGAGGGTTTGGGGGGCAGAGAAGTCGGTGAGAGAATTGAGGGAAATGATAGGTTCCACTTCGGGAGGGTCGGAGGGAGGGTTTATGTCAGTGATTTTTGGTGAATCGGGCACAAGGGGTGTGTCAACATCCTCTTCCGGAATATCCTCAAAGATGGCCATAAAAATCTTTTGTTCCTTACATTTGTGGCCTGGGAAATATTTGTCATCACAATTATAACAGAGGCCTTTGAGTTGGCGTTCAACCATTTCAACCCGGGTCAATTTTTGGATCTTTAATGGGGCGGAGGGAGTAGTGGGGTTTACGGGTTTAGGGCGAGGGATAAAGGAAGGCTTACGGTTTTGAGAGGAAACATTTTTTTGTGCTTCTTTAGCTTTTTTAGTAGCCTCCACCCAAGTCGTAGGTCGAGCCATGAGGACATGGGCCCGAATCTCCTCCTTGAGGCCACTGATAAAACACTCTCGAAACAAAGCATCAGTCATCCCTCTACTCGAAAAGCCAGGTGCTCAAATGCAGCTATGAAGTCTTCTATTATGCCTGATTGCTTCAATTTTGTCAAACGACCCAAATGGTTGGTGTCAATGTCAAAGCGTTCATAAAGCTCATTCACAAATTGGGTCCAAGCAATATACCCTTGATGGGAAGTTTTTCTCCATTGCCACCATTGCCAACGTTCCTCATCTAGATGGAGAACACCATACTGGAGTTTGGCCAAGTCATCTGTAATGTTGTAGAGAGAGAAATAATGTTCCCTTTGGGTGACCCAACCAGTGGGGTCCGAGCCATCAAATTTGGTTACATCCACCCGCGGAAGGTGTATGTCCCATTGAAAGTGATGGGGCTGAAAGAAATGGGAAGAAGTTTCACCTTCAGTCTTTGTATGTGCATCAGGAAAAGAGTCATCGATAGGGATCTTGAGTTTGGTGCAGAGTGATGCAAAGACAAATTCAAGCTGGGTGGTCAGTTCATGTTTGACTTCTGCCATTGCGGACTGCACGGCTGCATTTACGGATGCATTTATGGTGGCATTGATGGATGTATCACGAGAGGCAATAGTAGCACTAAGTTGTTGCACTTCTTATTGGATCTCGAGGAAACTAGATTTCAAGGTGTTGAAGCGAGACTCCAGTTCTTGGCTATGGGTATGGGCCATGAGGATGGGTGAATTGAAAAGGGAGCAAGCGGGGTCAGAAATTTTTGCAGAAAAATGATATGGATGAATGTGATAAGGGAGAAGAAATGAATCTAATGGAATAGGTCTCAAATAATGGTGAAAAAATTTCCAGACTTTTTTTTTTTACAGCTACGCGGTTATACTTTGGTCTGAAGAATGATGTAGTGCTGAAATCCCCAAATTCTTAACCAGAAAGAAATGTATATTTACTTGGCAACCCGAACACAGATGCGTGGCAATAGATCTCGTCGGTTTAATTTGTTTATGTTTATGTTTATGTTCCCCGAGGGTTAGGTATTCAAGGGTTCTACAGACAAGGGTTTGCCCTGTGCTATAGCTCTCTGATATACGTGCAGGGTCCAACAATAGTACTCGGCCCAATATCTCATGGGACTAAGGAGGATAGACCGTACCCTTAGTCGTACAACCTGACTACTCAGGTACTAGAGAGTATCTTCCCGAGTGTTGTTCTCGGTGACACTATAGCAGTCCGGCGGCCGATAGGTTTATCTAAAGAGGGCTTTAGGAATTCTAGGCCGATCTGTACATAGGTGTTGTCTGATGCGCTACCACTCAAAGGGGTACCAATAGGGGTTACAAGGGTGGCCAACAGATGTGTGCTTAGGAACCACTTGTATTTCCTACGTGTATGAATCCCTCAACCACGAGTTTATGCGTGTAACGACATATCTCTGTGGCTTAAAGATGCCAGAATACGTCTCTACCCTGAAAAAAAATAGCCACAATTTCTGCCAAGGAAAGTGCTCTGATACCACTTGCAAGATACCAGATATATAAAATATGTAGAATAGAAATAAAATGCTAGAAATGGCAGAATAACAGTAAAATATCCAACATAATCTCCACAATAACACAGAAATTATATAAGAACAGCAATAGAAATAGCACTTTGATTCAGAAAGCAATGTTCACAGGCCTCTTCGAGGGGGCAACCTCCAATCGAACAGCGCTCTGTTACAATAATCCCCAAGCTAGGGTTTTCATACCCTCTCCCCTTATTTATACTAAATATGTCTATTAAGAGAAGCATCTAGAGGAAGATCCTTCTAGAAGCAGAAGCTTCTATTAGGTCTTCTTACGTCCGCCTTATTCTATTTTATTGAAAGGCCTTATTAATATTGACCTTTATTACATCCGACTACTACCTATGTGTGGGTTAGGACCTTAACACCAGCGATAAGTATCGCGCTCCATGGCAAGGATTCGGTATAGTGGCAAAGAATGAATACTTCGACTCCTTCCATCTGTCAAGGCTATCATGATGAGTTGCCATGAATAGTGAAATTCTTTCCCCATATCCTGCGCATCCTTGCAGTCATCCAGGAACAAATTCAACAAACAAGGGGCCCAACTGAGTATGGTGCCCTCCGCACACTGTGCTGCAGCTGCAACAACCCCGGCCGAGACTTCCTCCTTGCGACATTTCCTAAATAATTTGTGTGCCATAATTTTTGTGGCCATTCTTGTCATGGCATCACTAATACGCTTGATTATGATTCTGCGTGACCCCCTTTCGGTATCATACTTCTTCTTCATTTCCTCGGCCAATGCTTTCTCCTTCAAATTTTGGTAACCTGATGGTTGGGTCATGTCCTACCATCTTAATTGTTGAACTAGTACCTCTGCGTGATGTAGATATTTGACTATTGCTTCCTGAATTGGCTCCCCCAGTTGTTGTTCCATGTGTAGATGTACTTCTTGCTGTCTTCTTTCTCCCGAAATTCGGTTGTCTAAACTGTGGTGTTTTTCTTGGTGTATTAGTCGCACATGGGTTTATGGGTTCCACACTGACACTAATATGGATAGGAGTGTTGCCTTCTACTTCCACTCTTGGACCTCTTGTCTTCATCTCATATGTTGCACGTAGGATTTCCTCAATCTTCTCCATAGCCCGAAGATCCTCTACCACCTCTTCATCACTTTCCAAGCCTTCCCTCGCGACTACGACTCTCTTCTTGGTGTTCATCTTGTATTGGTAGGGTACTCCACTGTGCATCCTTCCAACTGTTTCCATGATCTGCTTGATCTGGTCGTCATCCATCATAATTGGGTCCAAGGCCTCCTTCTTTCCTTTATCCCCTTCTCCTTCCATTTCTCCTTTTCTTGTTAGTGCTTCCCCCCTTCCCCCATGCACATAGGGAAGTTTAGTTGTCTGAATCCATTGTCATTACACCTTTGTTATATATAAATATCTTAACGGAAGTATATAATGATCTGATATACCTACCTCGAGGTCCCTTCAAAAATTCTTGTTCAACTGCGCTGTACGACTTTGTTGTATCTACTGCAAACTCTGTGATAACTCCAACAACAATGTTGTCTAACCAGAAATGTATTGCGCACATAAACTTATTATCAACGCGTTGTAGCTGCACGATCTCTTCGGGATTCCACTCTAGTTGTTTGATCTGATTCGTCAGATGGTTGTCTTTCAATCTTTTGATCCACTCCTGCAATATGTGTGGGAAATCATAGAAAAATACTTCATGTAATTCGGTGAATATGTACTTGTCAAGATATTTGTGCGGTGTTAACTTCGAGTTTCTGCTATCTTTCTGTGCAAACTCTAGCTCCTTTGTCTTCAGCCATATTTCGATCTCTACCTTCTTGGGATTCCAAGGTCTCAACATCCCCTTTTAACTTTGCATTCTTTCACCTTCTTGTTGTCTGATCCCGTATTCTTTTAACACGTCTTCTACAGATCTCATATGCTCAATCCCATTGCCTTCCAATCAATTGGCAACAGAACCATTTGTTGGTTTTGATTCCCTTTTATCTATTTACTCTTACTGGTCTTAAAGGATTATGATTATATTGACCATTACAGATTGACCTTGGTTCATAACTAAGAAGCTTCTTAACAAAAGCCCTTAAAGCCTATCGACCCCTCTGGTAACCCAGAAGGCAACGCAGTACGCAGAGTGCATTGCGTCGTCTCACCTAAGATAGCTCTATGGGTGGCTGCAATACTCAGGTGTTTGCAACCTAAGACTAAGTGAGATATGCACCTTTACCTTTATTCAATTCATTTAACATCTAGTATAACATTCATTCTATGCACGCATGCGGAATATCAAATTTACTTAGTTACTTCATTCATCCACTAATCAGACACAAAGACACATTCATTCAGTCACATAACATAGTGTTACCGTGGTTCACCCCCTCCTGGGCTACGTCCACAAAGATCTGGCTCTAAGGATTTTATTATAGTTTGGAAATCTCCATGCCACGCATGGTTACAATCTTAGTTATTCTTCCATCCCATGGCTCCTCGATCCCTGCGAGGCTTACTATATCGCACCGGGCTCCTCAGCCTACGATCTAACCCTCAGGATTGATTCACTCATGTCCTTTCTAGCTCTCCCGCTTAGTAACTCCTACCATCCTTACAATTCTCTTCCTTTCTTCATATATCTCGCCTTTCCCCCCCTTCAGCTCTCAAGCTCTATGTATATATCTCTTCTATTTTTCTTTGGCTCACCATCCATTACAATATATTACAAAAAACCAAACCCTAGCATCGTTAGGTATTCTATGCATGCACGCGTGCTAATTTTCCTTCCAGCTATCTCTTTCCTCTTGCATGCTTCTCTTCCAAAAATAACCTTTCTTTCTGATTCAGCCTGCATCCAACACACACTTTCTCCTTCTCTCTTTCCCTACTCTCTCATATCGAAAAGTAGTTATTTTTCAGTTTGCACATTTGTTTGTGAGGGAATATTTCACTCTTCTCAATCTGGTCTCGATCTGTTATGACTTGACCCAAAGTCACTAGGGAAATATCTCCTCAACCAAATTGGCGACTATACTAGGGATTCTACTAGTTTGGGTCAATTTGTTTAGGGTCCCTTGCTTGTTGCTTTCCTTATTGTGTTTTCTGTATTTTTTGGGTTTTTCATAGAGCTTTAGCTTCTCAGGAGTTGTTTTCAAGATCTGGAAGCCCTCTTCTTTGGAGTCACTTTTTAATTTTCTGAAGTTCCCAAGCCATCCGCGAGTTTCTTCTTTATAGCACGCACACATCTACGAGTTTCTCTTATACAACCCATGGACATCCGCGAGTTGCACTGCATACAGTCGCGGACCTCTGTTAAAGTAGAGTTTTTTTTTTAAATCTCTTTTGCTTCTAGGTTTGGTGTTTGGTTTTGTCAGTTCCCTTGAGTGTCCTAACTCCCTTTCTAGCTTTTCTCTGTTCTGAAAATTTTTTATCATACAGAAAAGGAAAAGAAAATCTTTGTGGTTGTCATTATTTATTATATTAAAGGTTCTTAGGTGTTTGAAGCTCCATTCATGTTTATCTGGAGGTGTTTCCAGTTTCACTAATCTTTCAGTGGATTTAGGATATTTGTTTCTCTCGTTATACCTACTTTCCTTTGTTTGAAAAAGAAAAAGAAAAATTGCATTTATTTGCTTTTCATTTCTTTTGAAAAAATGAAAAAGAAACAAAATGCGTGTGTTTGATTACATCTCCTTTCTTGAACCCTTGCCTCTCATCATTACAAGGAAAGAGTTAGTTATTTAGCATTCATGTAGTTACATTTCCATAGCACTTTGGTAGAGGTAGGCTTTCTTGCTTGCTCTATTCCTACACTCGCCTGGTCTTTGGCAGCCTCCGCTGCTGTGGCTAGTCTGGCTTCTAGTGTTTTGATGAGGCGATTTTTTCGTTTCAGCTGGTTTTTCAAAACCCCGACTGAAAATTGGTTTGTTGTGGCATATGACCCTAATGTCCCAGCTATTTCCGTTGTGAACTGTTCATTCTTCTTGTCCTTCCCATCAGTCATAACTTTGTATTTATTGGCTGTTGATTCCCCTTCCTGATAGAATTCTCTCTTTACCACTGCCTTTCTCTTCTTATCAAAGAAGAACTCATTTGGAGGGAGCTCTTCCACCCTTATAGACCTCAATTATTCATTTAAGATCCACCCTGCGTCAATATTTCCCTGAGTGGACTGCAAGGGAGTAACTGATGCGATAGGATCTCTGATTTGCTTCGCTAATTGTCCCAGAGTAGTAACCGGAGTCGGCTTCTTCGACGGGTCGGGAGTATTTATCTCTGCTTTCTGACTCTTAGTTTTCTCTCCCCCGTCCTGGTGTTTTTCTTGACCGGGAGTCACATCCTTGGAGCCTTCGGCATCTTTTTGTTTCACCTCCGTTGTACTCGGATTCTCACCCCGTAATACTGCGGGAAGGCAGCTGCATCAATGTTCTTGGAATTTCAGAACATCGGCCCTCTCTTCAGGTGCCAAGGTTTGTATTCGAGCTAAAATCTCGGCATAAGATCTTGCGCCTCAGAAAATGTCATCCGAGGGTGAATTTTCGTGTTCAAATCTCTTGAGTCCGCAACTGACCAAATGATTACTCACGACCCTTTGCGGATCGTGCTTCTTGAATTCAATAAGGACCAATTTTAGGTCTTCCAGGGCTGCTGCCTCAGCTTTAGCATGCCCAAAATATAACAAAGAATATGAATTTAAATGAATAGGAAAAGGTGGCCATACCTTTTTTGAGTATCCCTTAAGCTCCTTGCTTATACCACCAATTAATGTTTGTCTAGCAACCTCTTGACAAGCTAGCTTGTTGGGAATGAATAATGGAAATGCATGCGGGGGAACAAAAGCCCCAAAAAATCTGAGATATGAGAATTCAGCTTCTACATACCAGTCAGCTATACTACTCAAATTCGTCGCTATACTGTCCGAGATCATGGGTGGCGGGTGGCCGAAAATAGTGACAAGCAGCGGTACCATCACCCAGTTGAAGATTTCATATACAAAATCTGCCGCTTTGTTTTCCCACAATTTCAAATGATAGACATGGATGGGCTCGTCCTCTGCTGGAGTCCAACTCCAGCTCATTAAGGGAAATGGTGTTAGAAAGCACACGACGTCCATAATGTATGCAGACATAAAAAATGAAGAAATATTTCCGCTCTCTTTCTGCGCTCGATACTCTGTAACCCGACTGGTCAAGCTATCAGACAGCATTTTCACCCAGTCGAAGGAACAGCCTTCGGCGACTTGATGTATTAGAGGCACCCATTGAAGAAAGAAATGTGAGGTGTCCTCTCTGCCATATAATCTGCATGTCATCATAGCTACATACTTGAACTGTGGTTCCAAGGAAGCTATTGAATATATACCATTATTGTCTACCCTGAACTTCGCAGGGTGCGAAACCCAATCTCTTATTAAGCTAGACATAGTCTTGTCATACTGCACACATTCCTTATGTTTGAACTTTTCCAAGAATTCGGCATCATATGTAAGGTCGGACGTTGTGGGCAACTTGTACATAGCTTGCAAATGTTCAGGTCTGAAAGTCCCGATGGTGACCTTCTGCTCATTTATGATGGTTCTGGTTGGTATGTCCACATGATCTAATGCCCATCGGACCATACCATAGTAGGGGAGCAGTCGTGGCCTGGCCGCTACTTTATGCATTCCCGATTGAATGACAATCTTATATTTAGTGGTTATGTCGTCTTTTTCATTGTCGTTGGAATCATCAGAATAATCCACTAGTTCGGCCTGCAGAACATCGGAAATGAACGACCAGTTCGGGAAAGAGTCGACACTTCGAGGTGAAGTATCAGCGATGTTGTTCGAACCTTGTCCTGGAACCTCAACGTTGGCTTTAGATGCTTTTCGTGGGGCCATGACGGGAGATCCTCCTTTAGCTCTTCTGCGATAAAAATATGTATACATACAAAAGTTAGCTCGCTGAGAAAGTGTGCTCTACATAATATAGAAATGAATTTGTTATAACGAATAACAACTCTATATATTCAAAAACTCGGTACTTTTTAAGAACAGATCGGTCAAATCACGTTTAGAAATAAATTTAGCAATAAAAACCAATCTTTATTTGTCGATTCGTCTTATTTCTAATTAATGCCATAAATTTTGGCGGTTCGAAATGTCAGTTGGCGTAAGGAAGAATTAAGACTGCCTCGTAAACTATGCAAGCATCAAAACACGGAAGATACTGATTTAGGTTAATTAATCCAGTTTTACCAAAGTTAATTAATCTTTCGGTACTCGTTGTATCGGGAATTTTCGCTTTAACCCTTTGAACCTCTAACACCTGAAATTGTGATGATTGACTTTGATTAATAAAAACGTAATTGTGATTAGGCACTTAATTGATTACGTAATTATTTGTATCGCCATATTGCGACTCAGAGCTTCGAAAGTATAACTTCGGGGAAGTTTGCATGCCGAGTCACGAAACCGCGAGATCGCGACGATACGTTTTAATTAAAAAGGAGGATAAAAATGGATTAAGTGTTTAATTAATTATGTTCGTATCTTTATCGCGACTTCGCGACTTGGGCTTAGACAGTGTAGCTTTTTTAAAAGAGAACACGCTGAGTGGCGAATTGCCGACAAAACTTAACCATGGCTTATCTTTTACCTTTAACCTTGACACGGGTTACTAAAATAAGGACTTCGTGGTTTCGGCTATCGGGGTTATGACAATAAGACTTTTGGATTTAGTGAATGCCGAGGTGAGAAAACCCAATGATGTTTAATCGTGATTTAGGAAAATTTTACTCCCGTTACTGCCCTGGGTAAAATTTTAAAGCGATTTCGTTGTTTCGTTGCTCAGGACTTGTGAACTACGTGATCTATAGCATCCAACATACGAAATCCCGAGGTAGGACAAAAGGGGGAAATTTTTTTGCCGAAAAGTAGAACTCGCCTCGAGAGTACAATAATTATCATTGCTTGTGTGATAAGACTTCAGAGATTTTGAAACTTCGGGTGGAAAATACGAAAACCATCTTTCGATTTCGAGCATTAAGACATGAAATTCGAGACGGGCTAGAAAAAACAAAGGTGGCTCCAACAGAGCCCATTCATCATGACCCTAGTTGGCCTGCGGTCCCAACCAAACTACTTTCAGACATACCCAAATTCAAAGGGAAAAGTGGCGAGGATCCACAGAACCACGTAACGATGTTCCACTTATGGTGTTTATCCAACTCGCTTATTGACGATTTTTTATTGTGTTTGTTCCAGCATACTCTTACTGGAGGCACTGCCAAGTGGTACATTGAACTTGAAAGGGGGAAGTACTCGACTTTTGGTGATTTAGCAATGGTTTTCCTAAACCATTTCCAACTCCCTATGTGATACGACGCCGAGACATAATTGCTGGCCAATTTTGAGCAAGATAAGGCCACACACATTTATGATCATATTCGGGATGGAGGAGAAGGAAGAGCTTGATTAAAGCTAAGGTTCCGCCAGAGTTTCTCCTTGAGTGGTTCCTAAAATCTCTACTCCCATACATTTCGAAGGACGTTGTGACTTCGGGAGTGTTTTCAGAAGAACAAGCGATATTTTAGGCGCAACAACTAGAGCTCATTTACTCTCAATCGGGTATGCTCTATGATATTATGATGGATGTTCTGCGTTCTACTCTTGACTTGGAAAAGCCAAAGTCTAACCCACATGTCGATTGCATAATGGGTTCTACTCAAACTAAAGTCGTAGACTTGGCTACAAGCCAGATGAAAAAACTTACTATTCAACAACCTGTGACTGGTCCGACCTTTGGCTCGGCCACCCCCTCCACCCAGTCTTCCAACGTACATTCTGTGCAAATGAAGACTTCGAAGGATCCTCAACAACCTGACGAGAAGAAAAAAGGAAAGGGTAAGAAGGGTAGTGGGGGCAATAACAAAATGTATGATAAGAATGTTGAGGGGGCCAAAGATGAAAAAAGGAAGGTGAAATTTCCTTGCAAGATTTGTGATGAAGATCACCTTACACATCAGTGCCCATGGATGGAAGAATCCCAACGTCTTATAAAGTTGAATCAACAACAACGACCTGTTGTGTTGAAGAATCCCTTTCCACAAGGGCATAATTTGCAGGGTGGTTCTTCCAACTTCAACCCACAAGGGGGCACCTCAAGGGCACCTTTGTCTGATGGATGTCAAGGAGTGGTGAATATTCTTATCCATTCAAAGCTAAAGGATGCAAATTTGTTGACAAGATCTCGGAATTATGATAATCTAGAGTTGATTGATAAGGGTAAGAATGCTTCAAAAGATCATGCCCCTCTTCACATAGAGAAGCCTGAGAAAGAGACAGTGTTGTGCATACCTAAGGGTGTCTATAAATGGACAAAACATAACCCTAATGCGAGAGTCGCCCCCAATTATTTGATTGTTGAGGATTTGGCTCAGATGCCCTATGCAATGTCTTATTTGGAGGTACTCCAAAGTTATTGTCTGCCATAGGAGCTATTGATTCCTCTTGTCAACTCGTAATGAAGTTCAATGCTACTAAAGTAAATCCCCACCTTTCCTATCATGTAGCTTTCCATATTGGTGTTGTTTGGAACAATATTTTGGTTAAGAGAATCGTTGTTGATGAGGGAGCTTCAACAAGCGTAATGTCCTTGTCATGTTGGAAACCTATCGGTTCTTCTGAGCTTACCCCCTCTCGTACCCTCTTGACTACCTTCGATTGATGATCATTTTGACCACATGGTCTAACTACTTCTTGTCCAGTTAAGCTAGGGGGGAATATGTTTGCATGGAGGTTGAAGTAGTTGATGCGTCGCTCGACTATAATCTATTGTTAGGAAGAAGTTGGAAATATGCCAAGACAATTGTCGTCTCAAAAATATTCTGGATTATATTCTTTCCCCACAAGGGAAGAATTGTAACCATTGATCAGGTGGCGTCCAACCTTTATGATGCGACAACTAGCGCATGGACCACCATCCTGTGGATCAAAAACCTTCAGACGACAATTGAGAGTATCGGTTGTGGAATGTATGCTTCATTGATGGGATATTTTAATTATTCCACACTGATTTCGTATGTTTCCACCACTTCGGTCGTCTTCCACAAGTCGAGTTCTAGGAATTTCATTTATAAGGTCGCTCCGTTTAGAATGTCGTATACGCATGATCCATGGACGCAACCCTCATCATCTAGTTTGGTTGAAGGTCGAGTCCATGATGGGATGACCGAACCTTTATCTATAGTTGAAGTAGCTTATCAAACAATTCAGTAGGCCACGACAGACCCAGATCAAACTCCCTCAGTCATGGAGGAGGATAATCTTTTTCCTAAGCCTGTTTGGTCTCAAAACTCTTCAAACTCCCAAGACTGTTTAGACATTGTCTTTCCATTGGATGAAGCTATTATCAAGGAAATGGTTGGAGTTGAAAGACCATGGGGGGATATGCATCACAGATCATACTTCCTCCCTGAACTCAATCGTGTAGAGAATGGAGAGTTTAAGTCAACTATCGTTAGAAGTGTTGATAGGACAGTCAACCCCTTATCCAGGCATGGTGTCTACAGTGAAGGAAATATGGATAATATATCGGATACGATTCCGATCAACATCTCTAGGAATATCGATGTCGTTGAAAACATCTTCATCGAAGCAGATTGCTCACAAGACGAAATCGTTCAATACATGACACTTTTTAAAGAGTTTCAAGACGTGTTTGCATGGTCTTATGAGGAGATGCCTGACATCGATCCTCAAATAGTTAAACACGAAATTCGAACCTACGAAAATGCAAAGTCAGTTCGACAAAAATTGAGACATGTAAACCCTAGGAAGGTGACAAAAATAAAAGCAGAAGTGGAAAATCTACTTAATGTTGGCTTCATCTACCCCATGCCTTTGAAGAAATGGCTCTCCAACCTAGTTTTAGTTGATAAAAAGTAGGGAATAATTCGTGTATGCATGGATTTCCGAGACTTAAATAAGGCTTGTCCCAAAGATAACTTTCCAATGCCTTTCATCTACCAGATCTTAGATGAGTGCACAGGGAGAGAAATATTTTATTTTATGGACGGTTTTTCTAGTTATAACCAGATTGAGATTCGTCTGGAGGACCAACATAAGACAACCTTTATATGTCCTTGGGGAACCTTCGCTTATAAGAAGATGCCCTTTGGTCTTAAGAATGTTGGTGCTACATTCCAGCAAGCCATGATGTTCTGTTTTCATGACTTGAAGCATATAGTGGAGGCATACTTAGATGATTTGACAACTCATTCACAGAAAAGAGCCCAACGTCTATTACACATCTTCTTAGTTTTTGAATGATGTCGTTACTATATGATTCGATTGAATCCGCACAAGTGTATATTTTGCGCGACCTCTGGTCATCTTCTTGGATTCATTGTTACAACGAAGGGGATCATGGTTGACCCCTTCAAGGTTGAGGCAACAATTTTGTTGCCTCTCCTGCGTATGATTAGACAACTTCAAATCCTGCAAGGAAAGGAAAATTTCCTCCGGTGATTCATGTCGAACTATGCCAACATCATGAAAGGATTCATGCGCCTTTTGAAGAAAGGCATCCCATTTTATTGGGAAGAATCTGCACAACATTAGTTTGATGTGTTAAAAAAACTTTGGTTTCGACTCATTTGTTGAGTCTCATCGACTACAATCGAGATTTCTTGTTATATTTGGCAGCAGTGGAATCCTCAATTGGCATTGTTCTTGTTCAAGAAGATGATGAGCTCCAGGAGCACGTCCTCTATTATTTAATCTGTGCATTCGTGGGTCCTGAACTCAAGTATTCGCACATTGAAAAGGCAACATTGGCAACATTTCATGTTTTCTAGTGGCTTCAACACTATATTTTGTTGCGTAAGACAATTGTTGTCACCACCGTTAATCCATTCCAATACTTTTTGATTAGGCGAATTATTGGCGGGAAGTATAACAAATGGATTGTTGTGCTTCAGGAATTCAATTTGGATTTTGCATCTGTGAAATCCAAGAAGTATTTGGTCTTCGTCGAGTTAATGTCAGATTTTTGAGTTGAGCATGGGGAAAGTAGAATGAAAGACTCATTTCCAGATGAGCATATATTCCTTGTCTCTTCGTTTGACCTGTGGTATGGAGACATTCTTATATATCTCCAGACTTTGAAGTTCCCTCCAAACTGTTCATGAGATGAGCGACGATGGATTCATCACATGACTAAAAACTACCTCATTATCGTAGAAACGATGTATCGACATGGGGTGGATTCGATTCTTCGTTGTTGTTTGAATTTTGAAGAAGTAAAGGTTGTGTTAAATGACTGCCATAGCGAAGCATGTGGTGGTCATCTATATGGGTTGGAAACAACCCAAAACATTTTGTGTGTCGGGTACTTTTGGAGCACGATATTCAAGGATTGTGTCGAGGTGGACAAGAAATGTCACCCATGTCAGATCTTCACTAAGAAAATGTGCACGCATCCTGCTCCCATGTTTCTCATTATTACTATTGTCCCTTTTACCAAGTGGGGGATAAATTTTATGACATGCCACCTGACTTCGGCTAGGGGGCATCATTACATTATCGTGGTCGTGGACTACTTCACCAAGTGGGCTGAGGCTATGCCAACATTTTCTAACAATGAGGAAACTGCAGTACTGTTAAGTTTTAATCAGGTCATAGCTAGGTTTGGGGTTCCGAAGGAGATTGTCACTGACCATGGCAGTCACTTTTAGAACTGCATGATGACTGGATTAGCATCAAAAATGGGTTTAGGTAGGAGCATTTGTCTCCCTACTATCCTCAGGCCAACGGTCAAGTTGAAGCTGTAAATAAATCATTAAAGACGATATTAGGAAGAATGGTTAACTCAGCTCGAACGAATTGGCACTTGATTCTATATCCAACATTGTGGGCTTACCAGATCTCAGTCAAAACTACTACTGGTTTTTCGCCTTTTCAACTTGTCCATGGAGTGGAAGCAGTTTTTTTGATTGAATGTGAGATCCCTTCATTAAAAATCACAGTTTAGCTCCTTCCTGATATGACTCAACTAGAGGAGCACCTATTTTATCTCGAACATCTTGACGAGCAACGTCGAGATGCAACCTTAGCACGAGGTGCACAAGAAGTGTGTTAAGTCTCAATATGATAAATTCATTTGTCCTAGGGTTTTCTCCGAGGGAGACCTTGTGTTGGTCTATGACCAGAACAAGGACCCCCTGGAGGTAGGAAAATTCAACCCCATGTGGTACGGACCATATGTCGCACAACGGGTGTTGGAGAAAGGATCTTATGAGCTCACAAATTTTGAAGGTAATGTGTTGTTGGAGCCCATAAATGGGATCTATCTTGAGAAGTACTATGCTTGCACCCAAAGGCTCGAGCATTAGCACTTTTTTGTAACTATTGTTTATTTTGTACATGGTTTTGTATGTAATTTTTTGTCCCCTTGTTGCATTAGTAATTGTTGTGCTTTTGCTATGTGGTAGATGCATGAAGAGTCATTGGTCTACTTTGGATTCGCAGATGGTGCTAGTCGCCATACTCAACATTTAGTATCCTCTACGTGGGTAATCTATTCGCCTTCCAACCAACTGGTGTCCACTGGAGGTGCATGTCTCGGGGCGACTACTAACAATGTCGTTGAGTATAGTGCAGTTTTTGAGCTTTTGAGAGATGCATTGTCATATGGCATTAATCACCTTCAAGTGTGGATTCGCATTTGGTGGTCTCACAGTTGAATGGTCTGTATCGAATGCACAATCCAGTGTTGTTATGACTTTTCCTTAGGGTATGTCTTCTGGAGCGTTCAATTGATGTTATTACTTATGAGCATGTTCCTAGGAGAACTAATGAACTAGTTGATGCCTACGCTAATTATATTTTAGATTGACATTTACATCACTAGTAACATAAGCACACACATTCACATGTAAATATTTGTATTTGCAAGTAAAACACATAAAAAATATATAACGCACAAAAAATATAGTATATATATATATCAAAAAGAGATCCATAAGTACAAAATGTGGGGCCCCTAGCCCCTGAATGTCAAATAATGTTATATAAGTACAACAAATTGTGCTATGAGCACATACTGTATCTAGGCCTAAGGCCAGTGGACTCTATCATAGAAAAGGACGACGTTTGTCAAATGTCAGAACAGTCTAACCCATGGTCTGGGTACCCCCACAACATGGCGTTGCATGCCTACGAGGATGTCATCAATAGTCGCCATAGGCACGTTGCGAGTGAGGGCCTCGATTTGTTCCCACACTACACAAGGTCCTGGCTGCGTTGTCACTAAGACCCACCTCCTCTTTTCCTCGTTGGTTGTGTCACAGGACATCAGTCGACCTCATAGGTGCTCTATCTGCATACAAAGTAAAGTACTTATTAGTATGATGGATCTAAAAAAAAGTTAGGTATTTTTACCTTTCCATATATATTCGAAAAATAAAAAATTAAATAACGTAAAACAACAAATTACCTATATCTTGTGGCTCATCCCCAAGAGGAATGATGACATCTTAATCATCAGTGAAGTTGATTCCAACATAGGGGTAATCCTCGATGAAGGGAGTCTGCCACTCCCACCAACCATGAAAGTCGTCGCCATATGGGTTAGATAATTTCCCAACTCAGCCCATCGAACCATGGCAGGCCATGGTTGCAAGTGTCCCCATATATATATTCTCAGGCTTATCATATGAACCCTCTCAAAGAAGAAGGTGCATAGGACACTGTTGAAGCCAAAGTTCTTAGTTTTCCTGAGATTGCAATCTGTAAGTTGAGACTTCATGCAGTTTAGCATTGTCATACTCTAGTCGAACATAGTGGGTCTCGAGAATTCAACCCCATGTTGCATTCGGGGCCGAGAAGCCAATGCAAAGATTTGGATCCTACGATCTGCACCATAGTGTAAAGAATGACTCAGAGGCTCATATTGGTAACGTTTTTGATGGGCACTCGAGACCCACTCTTCTTAGTGTCTCCATCACAATACTCATGGATGTAATCATTGATAGTTTTCCCATCTCCACCTTGAGTTTGGAAGTTTGGTACTTCCCCTCTCCTGGACAAACCAGTGATAAAATAGATATCTTCTATGGTG
>WSFP011397067.1:0-27138 GCA_009831015.1 Picea engelmannii | reverse complement strand
GCCCCACCCCCATGTCTCAATCCAAGAAAAAGAATGAATGATAATTTATAAACAATGAAATGAAAGAGTGAAGTTATGAATGGAGAAGAGTAGAATGAAGAGTTTGAACAATGAAAAATGAATGAACCCCCAAACAACCCAAAATGGGGTTTATATATTTACTTGAAAATCAAGAACCACGTGGTCTTTCCCCAAGAAGCACATGTAATCACTTCTCTCCATTAAAACAATTATGGGTAAATAAAATATGTTAAAATGACTTAGCCCCTTAATCCCCCTCTCTTGTGAAATCATAGCCCCCTATAACTCTTGTCCTTGTCCATCTAGCAACCAACAATTCATTTTATTATTAATAATGATCAAAACATCAAATTTCATAGGCTTTTTGGCCTCTTTAATTGTTTGGGCACTCTGGCCTTTCATCAAATAAAAAAATACCTTATTTAATATGGGGACTCAAAACCGTGGTATTACAGGAGAAAAATATAAAAGAATTGGTACGTGAGATAGAAGAGGAGGATGAAAAAATAAGGGACCTGGAGGAGGAAGTACAACATCAAAAAAGTGAGCAGGACAACCTCAAGGAGTTCAAGGTATGTGCGGAAGGAGTTAGGAAATAACTCCATAATATAGCAATGGATATACACACAAGCTTGTAGGTCTTCTAGTACATGGTAGTAAAGATCATGAATCAGGGAAACAAAGTTCAGAACAATAACATGGATTTTGCTACAATCGGGGATGAATTAAATGAGATGAAGCTGTGGATAATAGAAAATCCAAACGTGCCATTAGAGATTCCAATAATGCAAAAATGGGAAAGCAATCTCAACTACACCACATTACACAACCACCAAAAAGATGGTGAAAGGCTTGAGAAAGAGTTAAAACATTTCCTCATTGTATGTATCAAGCTCCACAACATAGTATTCATTATGACTCGTAAAGGTCATCTATCCCAAATTGAAGAGCTAGGGTAGTTGAAGTAAAACAAACATGTTTTCTCATCATTAGAGGAAAATATGAGGGAAAGGAAAGTGAAGTTCAAGACTGCATCCAATGTAATAGTCAATCTAATGGATGAAAATCTAGTCAAACCAACGAAATCCCAGAACATGATCCAAGCCTTCATGGAAAACCTAGCTAGGGATGTCAAAGTGCTCTCAGAGAGCTCAACAACACATCAGGTCTCCTTGGAGTCCTTACTCTACCATAGAATCATCTTGATCTATTGGAAGCACAAAGTATCGTAAACTTACATAAAATACAAAAGAAAATAAAATACCATATTTCAAAATTCTAAATTATTTCCCCTTGACATCATCAGTTTCATTTTGTCCCTATTACAACTAATGTAAAATTGAAAAGGGGAAGGTGAAGAGATTATTAATTTCTTCTTTCAGAATTCAAGAAGCCACTTCTACATTAGGAAAATATAAAAACCAAAATTGTTAGGAAATGAGGAACACTTCCACGCTAAACCTAGCGGAAGAGAGGAAGAAAGATTTAATCAAGAAAGTAAATGACACAAAAAGCACAGTACACAAAGGTTTTAACCTGGAAACCAAAACCAGGAAAACCAACATTCCTTGAGAATTTTTCTCTCTTGTTGTCTTATTCATTCAAAATAAAAGGTTACATGTCTAACCTTGATCCACACCTAAGATTAAATCGACATCATACCCTCTTTATTACACAAGAACAACCCTATAGCCAATTTGTATTACATCTACATGACCACCAACCTTTATCATTATTGTTTGTGGGTGATTATCCATTCATCATATTTTACATCATTACAACACACCTTATTTCTAGGCTTTACAATGGGAAAAAAACTAAAGAAAAGGTGCCCAAAAATGTTTACATATCCATGCAAATCATTGGTTACAAATCACGTGAATCTTGAGATTGTGTTATAGTCAACTACTCAAGATTCTATTATAGTCGACTACCAAGTCGGATTACTAGTCGACTACCAGTTGGCCTTGATTCGATATTCAATCGGTTGCCACACTCTTGCATGTCAACCTCTTGTTGGTTGACCTCTTTGAATTGTTGTTGATTTCTTTACCATGTTGAATCACCTCAACCTTCAACTTCGAATTTACTTATTTGAACCACCTTGACCTTCGACTTGTTGTCTATCCACATCAACTTCGATTTTCATTCAATCCACCTCCACTAGACTTTCACTGCAGAGAATATAACAACCATCATTCTCCCACTTTTTGTTTTCTTTGTTGAAACTGGGAGACCTATGCACTTTCGTTTACAGACCTAGGGAAGCAATTCTCTTTGCCTCTCTGCACCAAGATAACTTCACAAAACTCACAAACTTGGTCAAAGAGTCTATTATGTTTTCCAATGTGTCTACTTTCTGCAGCAACACCTTGTTTCTTTCCACCATAAATATTTTTCCTTAACTGTCACAAATTATCTTCATATCTCTTTGCTCAAACCTGATTCCTGAAAACAACCTTTGCAACAATATTTCTTCTTTTC
Source organism: Picea engelmannii (assembly GCA_009831015.1). Classification (NCBI taxonomy): domain Eukaryota; kingdom Viridiplantae; phylum Streptophyta; class Pinopsida; order Pinales; family Pinaceae; genus Picea; species Picea engelmannii. The sequence goes on along the minus strand of WSFP011397067.1, from coordinate 24,633 downwards.
TTCCATGAGTGGCTTCCATGTATTAAGATTTTTTTGTTGATAGGGTTACAACCTCCTTTCACTTACTCATCCAACTGATTGCTCCACTAAACATTTTGAACACACATACACTAGTCGGCCTCCGTCGATCCATATCTCCAGCCTAGTCGACATTGAAAAAGCCATGTAAATTTAATTCACTTCCACCTCCAGTTTTTCCTTGATAGCATATAGCATAATATTTTGTGCCACGCAAATACCTTAATACTCTCTTGAAAGTTGTTTAGTGCTCCTTATCAACACTCCCACTACATGGGAAATGTCTCGTCGAGTGCCTACCATCACATACATTAGACTACCAACAAAATGTTCATAGGGAACACATGTCATGTCCTTTATTTGCTCTTGTGTCCTTGGACACTATTCAATAGTTAACCTTGCTCCCACAAGAATTGGCACCTTCACAAGTTTGCAATCCTTCATGTTGAAATGTTTCAAAATTGTTTCAATATACTTTTTCTAGTTCAACCAGAGATTTCTAGTCACTCGATCTCTCTTAATCTCCATTCCTAGAATGAATTTTGTTGCACCACGATACTTCATGTCTAACTTGGAGGATAGTTGTTTCTTCACCTCCTTTATTGTGTTCATGATATTTCCAATGAGCAACATGTCATCCACATACAATGCTACATATATGAAATTCCCATATTCTTGTTTGGAATGTATGCAATGATCAACTTTGTTTCTCACAAACCCCTAACTAAGCATGTATGTGTCAAAATTTTGGTACAACATCCTTGGTGATCGTTTTAGACAATAAAGGGATCTTTTTCAGTTTGCACATAAAATATTTATTTCTGTTTACTACAAATCCTTCAGGTTGTTTCATGTAGATTTCCTCTATTATTTCCCCATGTAGGAACATTTTTTTCACATCCATCTATTCTATTTCTAGATCAAATGCTACAACCAGAGAAATTAGTACTCTAATGGAAGTTAATTTTGTGACAGGGGAAAATCTCTCACTGAAGTCAACTCCTTTGACTTGGGAACCTCTTTTTGTTACCAGATGATCTTTGGATTTCTCCACTTGACCTACTACGTTCATATTATTCTTGAATACCCATTTTCTACCAACATGATTCCATCTCTTAAATCATGTCATCCTTCCATAGTTTTCTCTCTGTTGAGTCAAATTCCTCCTCGACCGACTTGGGCTCATCGTCGGTGGAAGTTAACATGAATGTAGAATGAAATTCTGGTGGAATATACCTTTCAACTAGTTTTATTACTCTTTCTAACCTCCTTACAACCAGGGTCAGTTGTTACACCTCTTCTTCTAATTCATTCTTGTCATTTGAATCTTCTTCTTCGTTCTTCATTTCAAACCGCACCTTCTCTAGATTATTCTTGGTCTGAACAATTTCTTCAAGATCCAACTTACTTCTGACTTCTCTGAAGACCACATCTTGATTGTACATTGTTTTACTTGATGTAGGATACCAAATCTTATATCCTTTCATTCCTTCTTTGTGTCCAATGAAAATACATTTGATTGCCTCCTTATCCCACTTGCTCCTCTTTTCCTTGGGAAAATGAATAAATGCATCAAATCCAAATACTTTGAGATGTGAAACTGAAGGATTCTTACCCAACCATACCTCATGTGGATTCATGTTGATTAGTGTTGACAAAGGAGACATATTCAATTTATATTTTTCAGTGTCGATTTCCTCTGCCCAAAAATTTTGTGCAAGCCTAGCACCACTGAGCATACTCCTTGCCTTGTCCATCAATGTTCTCTTCATTCTCTCAGAATCTCCATTTTGTTGTGGGGTATATGGTGTGGAATTTTGGCATGATATTCCACACTTCTTGGAGAAATGAACAAATTATTTTCCACAAAATTCACCACTGTTCTTAGTTCTCAGCACCTTAATCTTCTTTTATGTTTGGTTTTCTACAAAAGATTTAAAATATTTGAATTTCTTGAAAACCTTTGATTTCTCCCTCAAGAAATATGTCCATGTCTTCCTTGAAAAAAAATATATGAAGGATACATAATACAATGATCCACCAAGTGAAGGCACTGAAACACGGATAAACACATCACTATGAACCAACTCCAGAGTCCCATTTGTGCTCTAGATGGGAACCTCACCCAAATTGTTTTTCCATATATACAATTTTCAAAAAAATCTACCTCTAAATTACATGCAAGAAAGTCTTTGACCATACCTTTGTTATGCATAACTCAAAGTCCTATTTATCCTATGTGTCCCATCCTCTCATGCCATAGCATGGTCGGGTCAAATTTATGATGACTTGTCGAGTTGGTTTTAATCGAATCAGCCCGAGTCGAGTCATGTCGAGGAAACTTCAGGAACAATGATGTTGTCTCATCCAGTCGAGTTGATGCTCTCTAGTAACTTATATAGCATTCCAATCCAAACTCCTTTCATTACGACAATCGCACCTTTGACCATATTGCACGAATCCTTCTGAAATAGCATGTGCACCCCTGCATCACTCATCTTGCTGATAGATATTGGGTTTCTTTCCAACCCCAGAATGTGTATCACACCTAGAAGGGTTCTACTCCGCCCATCTTGTAGTATTAGTCAAACTCTTCCTCGTCCAACAATTTTGGGTGTTGATTCATCCCCCAAGAACAAGTCTCCTCCTTCATGTTGTTCATATTCGCATAACCATTCTCTATGTGGTGTTATATGATAGGATGTTCATGAGTCAATCAATCAAACATCTTGATCTGATTGTGTACTGGTTAATGTCAGGTACACATCACCTCCTTTATCTGGAGTTTTCTTTCTCTCAACTGATTGCTTCTTATCGGATCATGTACTAAATTCCATTTCCTTCGACTTGCAGTCCCTTTTGTAATTCCTATATTTACCGCATTTATATCATCGTCTTATCAACTGAACACGAGATTTAGATATACCCTTCGACTTAGACTTTGTACCATAGAATATACCCTTCTCATTTATTCTGATAGTAGAGATGAAACCACATATTCTATCACTAATGTGGTTTTATTAATCCCTATATCCACGACTAAGTTATCCCAGGAATCTAGTAAGGAACATAATAGGCTAATACATTTCTCCTCCATGGTGATTTTAATATCCACAGAAGATAATTGGATTATAATGGTATTAAATGCATTTAAATGATCAGTTATTGAAATTCCCTCACTCATCCTCAGAAGATACAATTTATTTATGAGAAATAGCTTATTTACCAGGGATTTTGACAACAACTAGCTCCCCAACTTGTCCAATAGTTTCTTGGTCGAATATTCACCAAAGACATTCAATAGTATCGAATATGCAAGACAAAGTCGAATCATACTCCTTTCTCTTCTCTCTAGTTTCTCCCGTTCTTCTGTTGACATACCTATTGTCATGGTACCTATATAGACTATTGTCCATTGTTCTCAATATACAAGGAGATCCTCAATTTTAAGCTTCCAAAGCTCAAAATTCTAGCCGTTGAATTTTTCGATCTCTATTCTCGAGTTGCTCGCCATTATTTAACACAATTATTTAAATATTTCTAACTTGTGACTCTTACTGAACCTAGGGTTTATCTCAGATCCAAGTTTGTTAATCCAGTATCTGATACCACATGTTAGGAAATGAGGATCACTTCCATGATAAACCTAGCAGAAGAGAGGAATAAATATTTGATCAAGAAATTAAATGACACAACAAGCACACAATACACATAGATTTTACCCTGGAAACCTGAACTATGAAAACCATCATTCCTTGAGAAATTTTCTCTCTTGTTGTATTATTTATTCAAAATAAAAGGTTACATGTCTAACCTTGGTCCATACCTAAGACATAATCGACATCATACCCTCTTACTTACACAAGAAAGACCCTGTAGCCAATTTGGCTTACATCTACATGACCAGAAACCTATACTATTATTTGTTATTGGTGATTATCCATTCATCATATTTTACAGCATTACAACATGCCTTATTTATAGGATTTACAGTAGGAAAAACCATAAATAAAATCTTCCCAAAAATGATTATAGATCGACATATATCATTGGCTACAAATCCCATGAATCTCAGGATTCTATTACAGTCAACTACCAAGTCACATCACCAGTCAAAATTCATTCGGTCTTCAGTCGAATTCCATATGAAAATATTTAGATCTGTAATTTTTTGACCTCTTTGACTTGTTGTCTATGTCTTTACCATGTCTAACCACCTCAACCTTGAAATTCGTCTTTACCTAGTCAAGCCACCTCAACCTTTGACTTGATGTCAATCCACCTCGAATTCAACTGTCATTCAATCCACCTTGACCTCAACTATCAGTCGATACACCTCGAATGAACTTTCACTGAAAGTAATATAACAACCCAACAACAACAGACACATTTTTGGGTGGGATATTCAACTTTGTAATTTTGGGAGAACTACTTTTTTTGAAAATAATATTAAGAATCCCTTGGGGTTGTTGGAGTTACTTCACACACACCTAGGATTTTTTTTCTTAAGTTCATAAGGTTTTTCCTATGTTTATTAGTCATTATTCAATATCCTAAAGTTTAGGGGAGAATATTCCACCTAGAGAATATTCTCTTCAGTTGACACTTCAGTTTGACTAGTTGAGTTGATTCTAGATGTTGCATTGGTTTTGTCACCATGAAACATTGGGATTATGACCATGATAATGCGCATTAGCCTTGGTTTCATCACGATACTGGTGCATTAACCTTTATTCCTTTATATACTCCTCACTATACTTTGTTTCAGTCAGTTAACTGAAGACTGGTAGACTAGTTAACTCAACTAGGTGGTAGTTCACTCCCATAACTGCCTGAGAGACTAGAATAGGTGGAAGTTCGCTCCCATAGCTATTGGTGTGTGTCCATATCACTCTATACCACCACTATGGATCATTGGTTCTCTTCCATTGTGCATTGATTTAGTTATACAGAGTATATCATGTGTAAATTATTCATTATTCATTATGGTTAATGAGAATTCTTCCATTCTTTCTCTCTTGCTTCTTCTTTCTCAATTTATCTCTAAAAATGTGTTTGGTATTTTCTAGATAGATATATTTTTGTAGGTTCAACACATTTACACGATATCAGAGCCAAAATATTGCTAATAAAATTCTACACCAAATTGTTTGTAGGTACCAAATATTGAAGACAATGGAAAAGATGGAATTCCCAAAAGAATTCATTCTTACACCTTACAATTAATTTGCATGGAAGGAGAGAATATTAATACATCTATGAACCATAGGATTGTATAGGTTAACCTTGAATACATACATAGAACCAACATCATCCATAGAAAAATCCAAGTATCTAAATCAAATGGATGAAGCATTTGAAACAATTTGCAGTCTCATCTCTCCTGATATCCTTTTTCACATATCTTCCTATAAAACCCCCAATGAATCTTGGACCACACTGTAAGGTCTCTTTGGAAAATAGGATGAGATAAGGGGACACATGATTGAGGTGGAATTTCCCACATTGGATCCAAAAAGCTTCGACAATCTCCAATATTTATTTACAAAATTCAAGGATTTACTGTCGCAACTCAAAGCTTGCGGGGTTGATAAATCTAAGGAGAAACAAGTGGTTCTCATCATTATCTCCAAGCTTGGTCATGAATTCTCTTTGTTCATATCCACATTCCAGTCAGTCAAATTCACCTCTAGAGCCACCTAGAAGATGCATTCTCTTGAGGAATTTATTGAATCCCTGACACAAGAGAAAACCAAGCTCATCAACATGGGAAAAATCAAAGGCCCAAAGGCGCATGAACTTACTGTGGAATATGGAATCCATCAATATCATAAATCCAAATATAAATACAAAAGGAAATATCATGCAAATCCGAAGAAGGAAGGGTACTCAAAACCCTTCACCGATGCCTCTGGATCCAAAGGTGGAAAGGGAAGAAAAGGGGATAAATGCACATACTTCCATAAAAGGATTCCATCCAGAATCTACATGTATGCAAAAAAAATATATCTAATGACTTAAATACTTTAGAAAAACAACCTCAGATATCGCATCCCCGAGGATGCCAAGAATAAGAATCTAGAAGATCAGAATCCCAAGAAAGGAGATTCTATCCATGCCTTGATTTCCATCAACTCCTCTCTCGATGCTTGGATCATAGATTCAGGTGCATCACATCACATGGATTCCACAAAAGAAGTCTATTATTCATTGGATGCATGCAAAGGTACTCCTATTCTTATGGGGGGGGGGAATCTCCAGTCGAGGTCACCGACAAAGGAAGGATTGAACTCACCAAATGGAAGCTTCGAGAATGTGTTGCACATTCCCAAACTTTATGTCAATCTTCTCTCCATGTATGAGATTATGAATTTTGGCACCAAAAATAAAGTCATATTCACACAAAATGTAGTGGACATCTATAACAGTCAAACCAATTCTAGGGTTGCTACTAGTGAGGTAAATCATCAATCTAGACTGTATACATTTTCTAAATTTATTGAACTGGATTTTGCTTTAATGCTTACCCATGCTGAAGAGATTAGTAGGATATGGAATGAAAGGTTTGGGAATTTGAATTTCATATATATGCAAAAAATTATCAATAAATGATTGGTTTATGGTATACCAAACATCCATTTCTCCAAAGGAATCTATGAGGGATGTGTTCTTGGAACACACCCTCAAGAGAAATGCAACAAAGGAAAGACTCAGAGAGCTTTCACTCCTTTAGATATGATCCATAGTGACCTCATGAGTCCTTTTTCGCATCCATCAATCAACAAAGTGAGGTTTTTTCTCATTTTTGTTAATGATTTCTCATGTTTCACATGGATTTACTTTCTCAGGAAAAAATTTGTGGTCTTTCAACACCTCAAAGATTTCAAAGCCCTGGTTGAGACATAGTCAAGAAAGAAAATCAAAGTCCTCCAAACTGATAACGGGGTAGAATAGGTCAATCATGAAATCCATAATATTTCTCATGAGGTAGGGATTCAATTGCAGCACACAATTCCCACTCTGCAGCAAAATAGAGTTACTGAGTGGAAAAAAAGATCTCTAAAAGAGATGGCATCTTGCATACTACATGCAAAGTCACTACCACAGAGACTATGGGTTGAAGCACTTAATCGTGAAACCTACATCCAAAAATTATGTCCGCATAGATATGTCAAGGATAAGACCCCCTACGAGGCTTAGAGTGGCTTCAAACTGGAAGTGACCCACTTTTTTATTTTTGTTTCACATGCATGGGCTCAGATTCCCTCTGAAAAGAGGAAGGCACTTGATCCATAGAGAACGGAGTGTATCTTTGTTGGATAAACCAACAGTGTGGAGGGATATAGACTTATTTATATTTCCTCAGATCGGCTCATCATTGAGCAAAGTGTCCAATTCAAGGAAATTGGATCACATGCACCTCAACAGTCGCATGCAGACACCTTCCTTCTTCCACCTGTCTGAGATGACGAGCATGCACATGCCGACTCTTCTTCAGACGAGAGTTATGATTCAAAGAACTCATATGATCTAGATACAAAGTCAATACATTCATATGCAGAGTCAAAGAATCCATATGTAGATGCAGAGCCAGAGAAGAGGCCCAAGTGGGCACAGACTACTCTTCAGGATGCGGGGAATCTTGTTGGTGATCTAATTGATACTAGGAGGACTCAATATAATTTCAAGGAGCCTCCTATTGAACTCACTGCCACTAAACCATTTCCCTCCAAGAATCTTTTCTTGGTTCAGTCTTCAGATCCACATTCTTATGGTGAGCCTGTTGGAAATCCCTTTTGGGAATCTGACATGCAGGAGGAGTACAACTCCCTCCTTGAGAACCAGACTTGGGATCTGGTTCCCCTTCCTCTTGGAATAAAACATGTCAGATGTAGATGGTTCTATAGGACCAAGAGCATAGCGAAAGGATAGATTAGTAGATACAAATCCAGGCTTGTTTCCAAAGGATTTCATTAGATGCATGGCATTGACTATGATGAGACCTTCACTCCAGTAGTGAAGATGGATTCCATACGTTTGGCACTTTCCATTGCAGTGGAAAAGGGATGGGAAGTCCATCAGATGGACATGAAGAATGCATTTCTTCATGGTGATATCTATGAGGATATCTATATGGAGCATCCCCAGGGATTTATGCATGACTCATCTTTGGTCCATCGAATGAAGAAGTCTCTTCATGTCCTTAAGTAGGCTCCGAGGGCATGGTATGCCAATATGGACTCCTACCTGTTGTCACAGAACTTTTTACGTTGTAAATTAGACCCAAATGTCTACATGCTCAGGATAGCTGATTCACTTCTACTCTTAGGTCTATATGTTGATGATTTTCTAATCACGGTTTGCTTGACTTCATTGATTTCTACAGTCAAGAGGATTCTACATGATAGGTTTTTGATGATGGACATGGGTCTACTACACTTCATCCTTGGACTCGATATCAGTCAGGATGCATCGAGCATAAAATTGTATCAGGCCAAGTATGCACAAGATCTCCTTGAGATATTTCACACGACAGACTGCAAGTATAATCTAACTCCTTTCCTATCAGAAGTCAAACTTGAAGATGGCGAGGTCACTCCATTGGTTGACAACACACTATACAAATAGCTAGTGGGGAGCTTGTTGTATCTCACACACTTTAGACTAGACCTCTCCTATGCAGTTAGTGTAGTTTCTAGGTTCATGCAGGAGCCACATGAGCTACAGTGGAAGGTTGCAAAGTGTATCCTTCGATACATACAGGGCACCATCACCTTTGGGATTCATTATGCAGTAGACTCTACATTGGATCTCATCGATTTCATTAATTCTAACTGGGTTGGCAATAGCACTGATCACAAGTCCACAGCTGGTTACTCACTTAGTCTTGGTTCTAGGCCTATATGTTGGTCGAGCAAGAAGAAAGTTTCCATTGCTATATCTTTAGCTGAGGCAGATTTCATAGGGGTAGTTAACATAACCATTCAGGCTATGTGGCTATAACATTTTCTCGTTTAGTTGGGCATTCAGTTTCATCTCTCGATCATCATCTAGTGTGACAACCAGAGCACTCTAAAGTTCTACAGAGATCCAGTTCAGAGGCACCATATGAAGCACATCGATATCCACATGCAATACATCTGGGAGTTAGTATGCAAGGGTATCATTGACCTACAATTATTTCCTTCAACAGAATAGATGGAAGACATCTTCACCAAGACCTTCATTGAGCAGAAGTTCCACTCTTCGTGAAGTTGTCTTGGAGTGAAGGATACAGTTTCCTAGAAACTATCAGTTCTTATTTTTACATACATTGTACCTTGATGGGGGGGGGTTTCCCATGAGGTTTTCCCTCTTTCCTCACTTTATTTCAATATATTTTTTGTATTTGGGTACCTAACATGGCCTCGTTGTCGGGACCTATTCTTTATTTTTACCATAGTGATGTTTAGGGAGGGTGTTGGAGTTACTTCATACACACCTAGGATTTATTTTTCCTAAGGTCCTAAGGTTTTTCCTATGTTTATTAGTCATTATTGGAGAATATTCCACCTAGATAATATTATCTTCAGTTGAAACTTCAGTTTGACTAGTTGAGTTGATTCTATATGTTGCATTGGTTTTGTCACCATGCAACATTGGGATCATCACCATGCTAATGCGCATTAGCCTTGGTTTCATAACCATACTATCACATTACCTTTGATTCCTTGATCTACTCCTCACTACACTTTGTTTTAGTGAGTTAACTGAAGACTGGTTGACTAATTAACTTAGCTAGATGGCAGTTCATTCTCGTAACTTCCTGAGAGACTAGACTAGGTGGCAGTTCACTCCCATAACTATTAGTGTGTGTCCAGATCACTCTAGACCACCACTATGGCACATTTTTTCTCCTCGAGTGTGGATTTACTGATTTATACATAGTATATCATTTGTAAATTATTCATTCTTCATTGCAGTTAATGATAATTTTTCCATTCTTTCTCTCTCTTCTTTATCAATTTGTCTCTGCAAATGTGTGTGGTATTTTCTAGCTAGATCTATCCTGTCCAGGTTCAACACATTTATAGGGGCCATTTTGAAAGAGAGAAATTGTAATACTCCTAAGGTCAAACCCAAATTTTAAATGTACTTATACTTTATAGGTTGGTGAGCCATGATGTTTTGGGCTAGAGTGCCATTGTACATATGTTTGGAGGCTAGAGTGCCTGTGTGATTTAGGTCAGGGAGCCTATGAGTTGAAAATATAGCGAGACTAACAAATGTATTATGTAAACATATTTTTTTTTATTAATAAAATACATCATTGTTCCTGACCAAGTCAAACAAAAGAGTATGGGGGATAGGACTCCAAGAGAGGGAAAGGGGGCTAAGGGAAATGGGATAACTCATGGCAGCTTAAGACCAGGAATAAAATAATATTATTCCTAAGTCATAATATTTATGTTATGATTTTATCATAACTTCCTAAGGGAGAGGAATGAATTACAAAATGGATTCAAAGGAATTTCCTAGAGTGACAAGTGTCATGATAGGAACATGAAATATAATGTGGCAAACTTAGTGTAATTCCCATCACTTCTTCCAATAATTCACTCATTCTTGCATCCATCATCCATACCTTACCTAGAGAGTGTAAGAATAAGCTATAGCTAGCTCTTACTTAGTAAATCCTTGGTGGTTTGGGTTGAAGAAGTAGGTTTTCATTCATGTTGAGCATTCTCTCTAGGTGAGAGAGTTATTGGGAATACTTTTCCCTGTGTGGGCTAGTGGGTGTTGTAACTCCTTGAGAAACCTTGTGTTCCAAGTGCCAGAGATCTTTGATACTTCCTAGTAGTCTTGTTATTGAATCCCTAGAAGGGAAGTGGGACATCCCGAAGCTCTATTAAGTAGAGATGAGGGTACATTTTTGTGGGTGGGATAGGTTGTGGGGAATGAGATGTTGTGAGCTGAAAACTTTTGTTGGAGTGTGTGTCTAAGATTGTGTTGTTAAATGGTGTGAGTCATACCTTAGTTGGCTTATGATCCTTTGTCCTTGTGGAGTCATAGCACTAGTGCGATGATGACCTATTGTTGAGATTGAATGAATATTTAACTCTACAATTGGGAGGAACATTTAAGGTCTCCATGAATTTGTGAATTATAGAAAAATATAAGTGTTATTTTATGTGTGTTCACATGATTTTATTGTGTGTATTTTTGTGTTAAATCTATTTGTTTAAATGGCACATAATTATGCATGGTTATGCATGTTATTGTTAGTTTTCACATAAATGTTGCATATGCAGGGAGCGATAGTCAATAGATGTTACGTGTTAGTCAATTTTAGTAGTAGTGGTAATGGGATTACCACATGAGGATCGATTTGTTGCGCATGCTATGAAACACTAATAACGCATGACACAAGGTTGGTTGCGCGCACTGGGAAATCAGTTGATCCATGAGGAAAAATGCTAGATGTGCACACAATTGTATCTATGAATTATTGTGTAATTAGAATTAGTATTAGAAGAATATAATTTATGTATCCTAACTCATATTGGAGCTTGATACGTTATCCTATGTTATCACAGAAAAATTTTCAGGTTGTTGGTAATAAGGGATGTTACATTGCGGTATCATAGATTTTGGTTCAACACTGGACTTGTATGGTCCAATGATCAAGATGAATTTGGTGATTCGGGAATTTTCATGATGGTCGCGATGGTCGTGAGTTGCAATTATGGAAAAATTATATAAGTGAATAAAGGACTTATGTGCACTAAGTATTGGAGTTGCGTGATGCAGAGCTAGTAATGCGCACAAAATATTGGTGCATACAGTGTGCACACTAAATTTTGTCACTGCGTGATGTCAATATTGTGGTGCATGTAATGTTGGTGTGTAGTGTGTGTATATTTTTTGGCACAGGGGAAGACCCAGGGTTCAAATATTAACAACACACCAACAAAACCCCGACTACTGGCCCTTTCGGCAACACCTACGAAGCAAGCGAAATCTCACCCGAGGTAGAAGCAAGGGGGGTTACAGGACGCAGGTCTTTGTAACCAGGCTAGGACACGATTCTATGATAAGAGAACTTTGCAGAATATTATGTTAATGCTTAGGAAGTGAACATGCATTAGTTTATTAGCATCATTAACACCGCAGAGTATAATCAAAGATACATAAATACAGTAACAACAAGTAATTACGTACCCTAAGCACTTAACACTTAGCAGTGTGAGTTAAATATAGCATTGATTTACCCCTTAACATAAGTAAAGTACTTAAGCAACAAAATGTATATTCATTACACATCATAATCAAATAATTAATCAAATGCATAAAAAAAATGACACTACACAAAGCAAACCATGAGACACCAGATATACGTGGTTCACCCTAGGGTGGGGTTATGTCTAGAAATTGCTTCGCCTCTTTATTATTCACCAAAATATTACATCTAGTCACTCCTGTGCACTAATCCATAGAGACTAACTTCTCATAAGATAGGAGATCTACGCACTAAGCACTAGCTCCTCCTTCCTTACCTTCTGTTGGCAGCCATTTCACATTTTTATCCTATCCCTATAAGCTGCCTACACAAGTGTTTTGGAACCCTTGATTTTCATCACAATCTTTTGCTCATTCGCACACCTGCCTTTGTTCTCGTTTTCAGGACTGCAAGTGTGAAAATTTTGATTTCGAAGTCATGACAATAGCATTAAAATCGTCACTAGATTATTATGGCCACTCTTGTCTATGTGATCATTGCATTTCCAATTCAATTATAGTCGCACAGTTGGCAAGACACCAAGATCTTTACTCATTTGGAATTCTTTTGTTGTTAATATGATTTCATTTTTTAGTGATGATATTATAATGACTGGCATTGAGTCCTTAATACATTGGTGGTTTGATGTTCTATAGTCTTTCATCGATTTCCTTGACACATTGGTTTCATGAAAACACATTGACATTGTGGTTAAACCCTTGGTGTAATCATTTCATACAACACATATTTGTTATGATCGAACCCTTGGTGCTGACTTTGAAACATTGTTTTGATTTTAAAACCATGCAAATGCTAATTCTTGTTCAAACACGCGAGTCGACTCATCATAGTTTTCAATGGTTGTTTTATTGACATTGTAATAGTGATTTGAATCACCATATGCACCATCAGTTGTGCAGTTGGATATGACTGTTTTACATGGGTTGATTTTGTTCCACCACCCCCACACATTTTGGCATTAATGCCTGCCTCCTATCCCAGGTTAACTTTATTGGTTTTGGGGAAGTCTGTGAGCTATTAGATCTTGCGTTTACCCTTTCCAAACCCTTTCTTGTTCACCTGGCCCACTGTTTTCCCTTTCCTATGGAACCTATGGTGCGCAAAGATCCAAATGGTAGCCAAACACTCTTGTTGTTCTACAATGCCTGTGAGGATTTACAAAATAGTGGTTGGCTGGTGTTTATTCAAATATTTGAGGGTTTAAACCTTTTGGTTGCCCAACAATTCACCCTCACCTTCGACAGATCCAGGGCTAAGGTCAAAGACATACAACTCGAGCTAAATGAGGAATTCCTAAGCTCAGCTACAGGACTACCAGTTACAGGGCAAAGGTGGTTTAAAAATTCCAAAGTGGACGAGGTGTCATGTCCACTCCTATTCACATCGAGAAATATTGTAAGTTGTGATAGAGGTTTGCCTGTCATTGCCCTCAAACCCAAGTGGCACGATCTTTTGGCAATTGTTAAACAGTTTGTGACCTGCGAATGTCATTATGGTTTGGTATTTCTGTATCATCTTTGGTTATTGATGAATTTTATAGACTACCCTCTAAATATGCCACATTATCTCTTATGTAGTCTTTACAAAATGTCCAAAAGATTTAAGCGTGAGAAGGCTAATACCAACCTTTTTCATCACTGCTTGATCAAACTCATTATCGTCCACCATTTGAGCCTTAAAGGTGACTATTGGCAAGCCTTCCTATCAAGGAATGGCTTTGCCACTCCCGAGTCTGTCCAACTGGACAAGGTTGTGGTTACTAAAATTCTGGTTGGACCAGCCGTGCTGCTTCATATCCTTCTACCCCTTGTCACACCCTCGGATTTCCCTAACCTTGACCTACCCGATACCATGGCTGACCCGTGTACTAAAGACAATACTAAGGCCATCAAAAGGCCTGTGAGGAAGAAAGGCAAAGGTGATACTTCTGTCAACAGTAAGGGAAAAAAGAATGCACGATGGATATCCAGATGTGCTAGGAACAAACCCAAGAAAAACATTGACCAGAAGCCAATAGTGTTGAGCGAGGACTCGAACTCCGAAATTGAACATTTATTGACTGAGGAATATCCCTATTCGCATGGCCTGTTCTCTATGGAACCATATGACTATGTTTCCAACTTACCTTTGTGCCTCAAGAACGATCCTAAATTCCCGGGAATTAAGCTTCATAGTGACACCCCTATTAACTTGAAAAAACCCTCGCCTGTAATGCCAAGGCCCAATCAATCACCATGTACCCAATGTAATTCCTGGCTTGAACATTATTGCACCAACGTTCCTTTGTTGAAATCAAAGATTAAATCTTTAGAGGAACGAGTTACAGTGCTGTCAAAGGAGAATTACAGGCTACAAGCCAATGAAAAGAAACAAAAAACCACCGGTTCAATTGTCTTCAGAAATTTTGAAGCAGCAATGGCCTTTGTCAATTCAAAATTATCATGACTGAGTTGTTTTTCTTACAGCCCAGGTATGTTTTTTTTTCGCATCAAATTTGTATGATTTGGTTTCAGCTAGCATAGTTGATTAGTTATGTTGCTTGAATAGATTAAAAACAATTATGTTTGCTTCCAATTACCAGAAATGATTTCGTTTTTCTATTTTGAATTAGCATAAACTATCTTTGTTTGCATCGATTCATTTTCCTAAAATCAAATATAGCTATGATTTGGATTATGCGATTTTATTGTTCTCAGATTAGTATAAACGATTGATTGTTTTTAAGTTGGTTTGAATTAGGGTAGTCGATTGGGTTTGTTTTCGTTTAGTTCTGTTCGAATAGATTTAAGGAATGATTATGTTTTGTTTTGAATGAATATTTTCGTTTTGGATTATGATTACATTCGACCTGTACAGAAGATTCATTTGCTAAAATCAGACACAACTATGTTTTGATTGATACGATTTTGCATTGTGTCGGACCTGAATTACTTCGATTCATTTCTTTTGGTTTGATTTTGAAATGATTCTGTACGTCTGAATTAGCACATTCATTTGTATAATGCGATGGATTCAAAGTTAGATTTGATACGGTTTTGTTAGTTTGAATTTAAACGATTCTGTTGAGTGTTGGATTCACATATTATGTCTATATTGAATTCTTACCAGAGATTTGCTTGATATTCATTTAGGGTATGTTTCAATTGAAATAGATTCAAACAAGATTTTGTTTGCTCTCAATTAGCATAGAAGATTTGGTTATTTTTGGCATGAACGATTTATTTTGTTTTCAATTAGTAATCAAATGTTTGTTTAATAGTTCGAATATATTTCTGTTAGTTTTGGATTGATTAAAAATGATTTTTTTTGCAAATTAGACTAGCTACAGAATCGTGAGATTCTGTAGCTAGTCTTAAAATTTAGATTTTTGTTAGTTTTACAAATAAAACATTATCTAAACTTGTCTATTCTTGTCCACCTACAGGTACCTACGAATTTCAATGGAAAAATTGGGCATGCTGTGGCAGTTTAGAAGATATTTGTTGTGATATAGTTTTGTTTTAAGTTGTTGTTCATAGGCAGAAATAGAGACTTGGGAGATTATTCCTAGATTTTCTGTAAACTGCTTTGATAATTCCCACAGGGATGTTTTACCCTGTGGCCTTTAAATACTTGTTATTTTTTGTAATGAACCCATCATCACGGTTGGGAGAACAGGCTATGGATTTATGATGATACAATATGAGATGAAAGTGGATGTCTTGTAACAGCTTTAGCTTTCAATATATCAAACTTTTATTTCAAGTTTTCTTCATATCAGTTTGCAATCAATCATTGACTACTTTTGCTATCGTAATTTGTTGCAGGTTTTTTTGTGATTTGGTTTATGTGTTATCCATATCTGATCTCTCTTATTTTAACTGTACAACATTTACTTTGTTTCAATGTAATGAATTAAAGGTTTATCTTCTTTGTTAAATGAATCATTTTGTACAAATATTTGTATACAAATTTATCTAAATGTGTTGATTTGTAAATCATAAGGTTGTTGTCAGTTTTATGTCTTGTTTGTTCTGTTGTTTATATTTAAAAGAGCACTGCTGCTTCTTGTTTACGAGAAGCCTGTGAAGAATCGGATGTGGGTTTCCTCCCATCGAACAGCTGAATCGAATACTGTGCACAGGACAAATAGGAAGCGTTATTTCAGGTTAGTTCTTTATTTTTTATTTAATAGTTAATAAATCTGTGAATTCTCATTAGTTTAGATAGATACATAGTTCAGATTTATAGTTAGGATTATCATTTTAATTGCCCAGTTTAGATAGTTTTCGTTTTATTTCTTTCTCATAAAATTATAAAAATAAAAAAACAATAGTTTTGTTGTCATAGGACAGTTTACTAATGATTTTTGCAGGTTTTCATTTAAAATCTGTAATCTGTAAATATTGTACATTTGTGATTAAGATTTAATTTTGTTGATAATTGAACATTTGATTTCATAGAATTATCACTTTATAGTATAGACAATAGACTGTATATATTTATTTCAGATTTGTTTATTATTTTGCTTTAATTGTTGTGTTCATTTAGATTAGTTCCTTTAGTTAGTTCCTTTCGTTTTCCTAGGAATTAGATCGGCCAACAGAGCTGCTAAACCTGTCAGGGTGGATCATCCCAAACGTATTGGGTTATTTAGACAACCTCGGACCGGATCCACTCTTCCAGTTGGCGAGCGTTCATTTTTGCCCATCAACAAATGGCGCTAGAAGGAGGGTCTGAAATTTATTAATGGCACGAGGCGGTCGTAAGACTCCTCCACCACCTAACCGCTCACCTATAGTGACAAGAAGCCATTCAAATGAAAAAATTCCCCCTCAAACAACAACCACATCAAACGATGATCTACGGATCACATTCGAACCAGAAACCCCAAATCCTACAGGTGGTGACGTACAAGAGATTGTCCGCCAATCTCTCGTAAGAACACATAGTTCCTTCGCCTGTTTGAGGCAACCAAATCGACCTTTGGACCAACCTTTAGAATTCTCTGATATTAGAGAACAACTTAGAGGCACTAACCTCACTTTGAACCCTACAGATCCAATCCTCAATCCTTTTGTAGGAGGGAATGGAATACCACCCTCACCACCTCCATCATATCCTTCTTCTTCAGGAGAAGACTCTTCTGACTAAGGAAGTTCCCCTTCTCAGCCTTCCACACCTCCTACACCAATGGCCAACCAGAACAATCCTGCTAGACCTTGGATCGACCAGGATTTTGTAGTTGTGCCTAGGCCTCAGCATCCCTTACCCAAACATCTGGAGAAGTGGCTTCCCAAGTTTGACCCTGACTCTAAACAGATCGCAGAATATCACATTAAAATTTTTATGTTAGCCATTAGACTCCATAATGTCGAGCACGAAGATGTAGTTTGTAGGTTGTTCTCCTACACTTTCAAGGGCAATGCCTCTACTTGGTACTTTTCCCAGGAACCCCATACCATCGTGTCATGGGAGAAGTTTGAATCTTGCTTTCTGGAAAAATTCGAAGATGATAAGTCCCCAAAAGTTCTAGTTATGGAGATTTCTAGCTTAAGAATGAACCCAAAAGAAAAAATTAAAGACTTTAATCAAATATTCTTAACACTAAATAACCGAATCCCTACGGATTCCATGCCTGCCAAAAATCTTATTATAGCATACTATACTAAAGCCTTGCATCAAAGTATAGCCATTTGGGTGAAACGATCTAAGAAAGCCACGTTGTTAGAATCCTTTGAAGAGGCCATCCATATTGAAAAAGACATCCTTAGTTTAAAAGACACTACTAGCAATGAAACAGAGACTAGTTCATCTTCCAAAAAGAAGATCGAAATCCTCCCTAGACCTGCTCAAAATAAAACACAACCCGAAAGCTCAGATTTTGAAAACTTAACTAAAGTCGTTCAAAAAATGTCAAATCAAGTTATAGATTTGAAAAGGACATCCGAAGAAGCTTCTTCGAGCAAAGGGCCTTAAAAACCCCCATTCAGGAATCCTTTTCCCACCAACTGACCTAATCCAAATACCGAAGGCCTAAATCTAGAAAGTCTGGAATTCGCCCTTCAAACAATTCTAGAAGCCCGGGATAACTTGATGCCTCCTGAGATTCTTGAGGAGGTAGTTGAACAAGAGACAGTTCAAGAAGAAGAATCTTCTCTGAACATTTTTGGACACTTCTCAGATAGAATTTTTCAAGCTAACTTCGAGACAGTCCATCCCTACAATACTAGGAGTAAGACAACAAACAAACCTTCTTCCAAAAACACTACGAATTTTCCCCCAAAGCAATCTAAACCAGCTGAGACTAAACAGAGTCATGTAAACCCCAACTTAGATTATGATTTACTTGAAGATCTTAAAAATTTAAGGGCTAACATTTATGTTTATGAGTTATTAAAATTTCCATTTCTGCTACAAAAAATGTTACAGAACATCGCAGAGAATAGAAAAAATGGTAATTTGAACAAGGTTGTTCAGAACAAAGTTCCTCAAAAGACTTCCACAAAGATTAATCCTGATCCTCATGATAAAGGAAGTCGTCCTGTAAATAATGTAACAAATGTAGATAAATTAGCTTTAGAAACTGCGAGTAAAAAGCCACAAGCTTCCACACTTAGTACTCGTAGAAATGTACCTCCATTTTTGTTAACTTTCAAAATCTTTAATAGAAACATGCACAATTGTATGGTAGACTCAGGAGCATCATCCAATGTGATTCCATGGTCTGTATGTCAGAAGATTAATGCTGAATTCGAATCATCCACTTTAAAAATCATCCAACTTGATTGAACTAGTGTTAAAGTCATAGGCGAGTTAAGGAATGTGCTTATAAGATTATTGTCTAACCCCTAGGTTCATCAAGTGATTGATATTATTGTTGTGGACATTCCAGAAGTGTATGGTCTGTTTTTAAGCAGGGACTGGTCGGAGCAGCTACACGGCTATTTCGTGATAGATTGGTCTCACCTGTGGCTTCCAGAGAACGGAAAGCCCAACAAAATCAAGGTAAGTCGTGAACACTACCTCAAGTTCACGATCATATATTTGAATGATCCTAATGAACCATTCACACCTTCTGTTGATTCACCCGAAATACAAGGGATGGATACCTTTTTTGGCAATTTCATGGCCGAGACTTCAGTTATTACCAACCCAGAACAACAGTCCGAGATTGTAGCATATGTGCAGCCAACAGCTTCTACACAACGGTCTCATGCACCCGATAAAAATCAAATTTGGTCTCTTTATTTTGACGGGTCAAATTCCAAAGAAGGAGCTGGTGCAGGCTGCGTTATTATCGATCCCTCGGGTAACAAAACTTTGATTGCATGTAGGCTAGAATTTGAATGTACTAATAACACAGCAGAATATGAGGCTTTATTGCAAGGTCTCAGAAAATCTTTAGACATGAACATTCAAAACTTGACTGTCTTTGGCGATTCCAAAATCGTGGTTAGACAAGTAAGAGATTCTATCCACTGTCTATCTCCGCATCTTAAAAGCTACCAATCCAAGGTATGGAATTTAATGAATAAGTTTTCTGCTTTCAATATAAATTCTATTCCTAGATTGAATAATTCTGAAGCTGATCTATTAGCTAATGTAGCTTCCAAACTCTTTCTTGTAGAAGGCTTGTCCCCAGATGCATTCTCCGTCGAACTGTTGTTTAGGCCATCCATTCCTGACAACATCACGAATTGGAGAGTCTTCGACAATGATCAACAGATTATTATCTTCCTGCATATGGAAGAAAATTTTCAAGGTGTGGTGATCGACGAATGCACTCACGATGACAATTTGCGCGATTTCATAGTAATACCAGGCCCGAGAACTCCTGAATCTTCATTGGACATGGTAAATTCGATCCCTAAGTCTATAGTTAGATTAGAGAAATTTTACGATCTTCAAGATAAATTCAAAAAATCGGTCAACTATAAAACCAATAGTTCCTCTCTATCATATGAAAAAGTAAACTTAGGAACTAATGACAATCCACAGTGCATTAATTTAGGGGTGGGGTGTTCTGAACAAGAAAAAGATGCATTTGTTAAATTGTTTAAAGAATTTAAAGATGTTTTTGCGTGGATGTATGATGACCTTAAAACTTTCGACCCTAACATCATACAACATGTCATTCCTATGAAACCCCAAACCTATCCCTTTAAACAAAAATTAAGAAAAATGCACCCTAAGCTCGAACCGACCGTTAAAAAAGAATTGAATAAACTCCTAAATGCTAAGATAATTTTCCCAGTTAGGCACACTCAATGGGTTTCTAACCGTGTCCCAGTCCGGAAGAAAAGTGGGGAAATTTGACTATGCATCGATTTCTGAAACCTCAATAGAGCATCTGATAAAGACAACTATCCTGTCCCACCCATGGAACAAATACTTCAACAGGTATCTGGTTTTGAGAGACTATCCTTATTGGATGGTTTTTCAGGGTACAACCAAGTTCTGATGTCTCCTCCAGGCCAACTTAAAACTACCTTCCGCACTCCATGGGGCACCTATGCTTATAGGAAAATGCCCTTTGGATTGATTAATGTTGGTGCCACTTTCCAGAGAGCGATGGACATCACTTTCCGAGGCTTGATCAATCAATCCGTCGTAGTTTACTTAGATGATGTTACTGTATTTTTCAAAAACAAAAACGATCATCTAGCTCATTTAAGAGTTGTTCTATAGCGATGTCGTAAATACGACATTTCCTTAAATCCTAAAAAAATCGATCTTCGCAGTAGAACAAGGTAAACTCTTGGGATTCATTGTGTCAAGAAAAGGGATGATTATTGACCCTAAAAGGACACAAGTCATCTCAAAACTTCCTCTTCCCTCATCCAAAAAATATATGTAGTCTTTCTTAGGCCAAATAAACTTCGTCAGGAGATTCGTCCCTAGTTTCTCCAAAATGGTCAGACCTTTACAGAACCTAATTAAGAAAGACGCACAATATCACTGGGGACCCTTAGAAATTCAAGATTTCAATTCGATAAAAAAGGCCATAATAGATGATCCTTCTCTCATGAGCCCCAAATTTTCGCAAGACTTCACACTCTACATTTTTGCTTCTGACCACTCCTACGCTGCAGTCCTAACTCAAAAGAACACCGAAAACAATGAAGTACCCATTGCGTTTATGATCTCTGCTTTCAAAGGTGTTGAAATTAATTACCCAATGGTAGATTAGAAGGCCTATGCTATTTTCAAAGCAGTCAAGCATTTCTGGTCTTATCTTTTGAAATCTAGGACGAAAGTTATTGTCCCTTATCCAGCCGTCAGGAACCTATTAGTGCAGAAAGAACTAGGTGAAAAGAGGGCTAACTGGGTTACCTCCTTACAGGAGTACGACATAAAAATTACCCCAGCTCATATAGTGAGAGGCCAAGGGTTATGCAAGTTAGTTGTTGATTCAACAATAGGACAACAAGAAGAAAATGATATGTCAAACCTAGGACAGCACAATCAAAATGCAATCTGTTGTGCACAAAACTCTGTCATTCCATGGTATGACGATATAAAGTTTTGTCTTGAACATGGGTCAACCCCCTGTTACCTGGATCCCACTAAATTAAGAGATTTAATATTAAATTCTTCCTCCTTTCATTTGATTAATGGTGTTCTGTTTCATCAAAATTTTGATGGAGTACTAATGCGCTATCTTGAGAAACACGAAGCAGAAAAAGTCTTACTAGAGTTGCATGCAGGAGAACCTGGAGGGAATTTTGGTGGTGACACCATTGCCCATAAAGTCTTGAGAGACGGTTACTTCTGGACCACACTTTTTAGAGACACCCATGCCTTGTGCCGCAAGTGTATTATTTGTCAAAAAGCATCTGGGCACATACATAAACTAGCCTTTCCTTTGCAGCCCGTTTCAGTAGACTCCCCTTTTCAGCAATGGGGCCTTGATATTATAGGTCCAATCAATCCGCCATCCTCACAACAACATAAGTTTATCATAACAACCACAGATTATTTCACCAGGTGGTCTGAAGCTACCACATTAAGAACTGTGAATACCAGTCAAGTAATTGCCTTTTTAAATTCGAATATTATCACTCGTTTCGGTATCCCTGACTGTTTAGTATTCGATAATGCTTATTATTTTTCATCTCTTGAGATGAGTGAATTCGCTCTAGAAAAAGGAATTAAATTGAAGTATTTTTCCAGCTATTACCCCCAGGGAAATGGATTGGCAGAATCAACAAATAACAACCTGATTAAAATCATCAAGAGAACGGTATCTGAGAATCACAAAAACTGGCACAATGCACTATTAAACGCAATCTGGGCTGATAGGGTAACACCAAAAACTGTTGTAGGTAACTCTCCCTTTTTTCTTGTCTATGGTAGAGAAGCAATTTTACCACCACACATTCTTCTTCACTCACTACAACTAGCATAGAAAATACAAGAAGAAGACTATCCCCCTTTGGAAAACCAAATTAACGCCTTAATGAAGCTAGAAGAGGTAAGAGCCCAAGATAAACGTAAGTTAGATCATCATCAGCTAGTGGTTAAAAGATGGTTTGATGCCAACTCTACCTCTGATAGGAACTTCGAAGTAGGTGACCTTGTCTTGAAATGGGACAAACCACATGAGGGAAAGGGAGAGCACACAAAATTTCAGAACTTATGGCTTGGACCATTTTTAATTGATGAGAAATTGGGTCCCAGCTCTTTCTGATTACAAAGTTTAGAGGGATAGCCAAACACCTATCCAGTGAATGGCCAAGCTATGAAAAGAAATTTCTCTTGATGACAACCATGTGTATACTGTGTACACATTTTCTCTTGTTTGTTTTTCTTTTACTGTTTTGGTTTTGATTTTTTCCCTTTTTCGCTTATCAGTTTTCTGTTTTTGGAAATACACATACTTGAATTTTGGAACTGTTCAAACAAAGAAAATAGAAACTTCTTTCACTGAAATGACTGCTAAAAAATTGTATAAACATCAATTATGTACTTCTGAAATTTACATTTGTGTTGAGAAAAGAGTGTTGTTTGAAAGAAGGTAACTGATTTCAATTTGTGAGTAAAGCCTGTCACGATCATCCATTATCTTCTTACATTGTCCCTGCTCCTTAAGGGAATGACTCAGAAGATGTCTCCCTACCTTAGAAAGTTGGTTCTGTAAATAAACCATCTCAGGATCTTAATGAAGGACAGTTCTAAAAAATTCTGTTGAGGTCTGTAAAAATATGTTCAAAATATCATGATTTTCAGTGTCACCCCGCTCAATTATACATCTTTAAAAACCAAATAAATCATTAAAATGAGCTGTGGGAAATGCTTGTAAACCCGTCGGGATGCTGAACAAGTCTGTTGGCAGCGGGTAAATGCATGCATGACGCCAAGACAACTTCGTCGGGGTACTGAACAGGCCTTCTGTCAGCGAAGCAATGTCGGGCATATGAAAATTCGTAAATATGAAACCTCTTAACCTTAAAATGTCCTTTATTCTGATCTAGAACTTCTTGCCAGGATACAAACATCATAGTGGTTTAAATGGAAACCCTGTCGAGGCTGTGAATGCCTGCTGGAAGCAGTGGCTCTGTCAACAGTATTGGAGATTTTATCTTTAATATCGTGGTTCGCTTATCTTAAGACTGTTATTAGTTTTCATCCTTTAAACATTGTTGGAATATTTGATTACTGATGATGTTTAAATAGTTTTCTGGTTGTTGTTTTTGAGTTATAATTTTTCTCATTATCTTTACCTGAATTTGTTCTTTTGGCAGAGATAATTTCTTCTACCAGTGTGTCATCATTGTTGGCAACAATTTCGCATTTTTATCCTATCCCTATAAGCTGCCTACACAAGTGTTTTGGAACCCTTGATTTTAATCGCAATCTTTTGCTCATTCCCACACCTTCCTTTGTTCTCGTTTTCACGACTGCAAGCGTGAAAATTTTGATTTCGAAGTCATGACAATGGCATTAAAATCATCACTGGATTATTATGGTCACTCTTGTCTATGTGTTCATTGCATTTCCAATTCAATTATAGTCGCATAGTTGGCAAGACACCAAGATCTTTACTCATTTGGCATTCTTTTGTTGTTAATATGATTTCATTTTTTAGTGATGATATTATAATGACTATCATTGAGTCCTTAATACATTGGTGGTTTGATGTTCTATAGCCTTTCATCGATTTACTTGACACATTGGTTTCATGAAAACACATTGACATTGTGGTTAAACCCTTGGTGTAATCATTTCATACAACACATATTTGTTATGATCGAACCCTTGGTGCTGACTTCGAAACATTGTTTTGATTTTAAAACCATGCAAATGCTAATGCTTGTGCAAACACGCGAGTCGACTCATCATAGTTTTCAATG
>ML857221.1:0-12081 GCA_009831015.1 Picea engelmannii | reverse complement strand
ATTGTTGCCTTAGCATCATAGGATAGATCCCCTCTAACCTTAAGAAATTAAAACTAACTCCTAGAACTTAACTTTAACACATCTAGTAACTAAGGTCTACCCCCTTTGGCTTCCCTAGGAGTAAGCCTAGACGGAAGAGGTTCTGGTAAAAGTGACAGCGTGGGCTGTGAACCTAGGCATTGTGCCTCCAAGGACACACTAAGTGAGCTGGACTTATCTCACGTTTGCAAGTGTGTATAAGGACGACAACATCTTTGGCGCCGTTGCTGACGATAAGTCATTTATCCTTGGTCCTAACTAAGAGTGTGGATCATCTTCAGTAATCTCTATAACGTTGTGCTTAAATCTTCTAAATCTTTGGAATGTGTTGATGATGATCTCATAGATTTGGTGATGCTTTAGTCTTTGATATCCTGCACGCATAAGAAGTTAAATGTGGTTAGCTTGCTTTGTATGATTTGTATCCTAGCAGTCTCTATTGTAAGTAATTGTATATGGTATTCTTTCATTGGATTTATTCTTTTGTAAACTTGTAAGTAACTTGTAATATTTTGTAAAGAACAACCCTTTAACATAGTTGACCCCTTGCCCAATTTTTAGGCACTAGTCTTAGTTGACTTAGGGAAAAGGCTTGCTTTTCATGCTAACCCTTGCACCTTGCATTGTTGCCTTAGCATCATAGGATAGATCCCCTCTAACCTTAAGAAATTAAAACTAACTCCTAGAACTTAACTTTAACACATCTAGTAACTAAGGTCTACCCGCTTTGGCTTCCCTAGGAGTAAGCCTAGACAGAAGAGGTTCCGGTCAAAGTGACAACGTGGGCTGTGAACCTAGGCATTGTGCCTCCAAGGACACACTAAGTGAGCCAGACTTAGCTCACGTTTGCAAGTGTGTATAAGGACGGAAACAAAAGGTTATGTTGATCAATTACTCGATGGAGGACTTAGACTAGTGCTTTCTTAGGGCAGATGGAGTCAATAAAGTGGCAGCAAATGTTGAAGAAAAGGATGATAATAGAAGAGCCAAAGAAAAGAGGAGTTGATGAATGAAGTGTAGGTAAGCCAAGTCTTCAACCACCAAACCTCCGGTCCTCTGCTGGTATGTCTGAACCCCGGATGGATCCTCTTGGGGAAATGCGCCCCCTCTGCTACTAGAAAACTACGCCCTAGTGATTCCACCGTCAGAATCGGCTGATATGTGTCTCAAACTGATCGCCCTGGCCTATTGTGAAATGGGTCGGAAGGATTTCCCTGGATCTGATCTGATGATCGCTCGAGAACCCCAAATGTGTCCTCCCCAAGTGTCGCAACCTCAACGGCTGGAAAATGCGTGCCAGATGATTTCTCCATCAAAATCTAACGAGGAACCGAGAAAAAGATGCACCTTGCCTTCCTCTCAACTGGGTCGGAAGGGAATCTCTGGATTCTCCCTGTATGGGATAAGTCGACTCAATACCTCCTCAGAAGCTACGCCCTCACCCTGAATAAGTGCGCCCTTGCTACTAAACCTGCATAACTGCTGCTGAAGACTAATGGAAGACCTGTGTGATCTACCCAGTGACTAGGGTGTGTCTCTCAACACCGAAATCAACCATTGGTGTATTCCTCCTAGAATCCACTGAGCTATCTCTCTTGACATGTGCCTCTCTCCTCAATGACAAGTCAAAATATGCATAATGATGAATTAGGTCGCTTTACCTTCTCTTATAGCTGCCCGAAATCCTAATTCGTTGTTGACTCTATTTTTAGCTCGTATGTTCTATTTTTAGCTCAAGTTGGCTTAAAAGCGCTTTTAGCCACTTTTAGCTCAATGTCACTTTCAAATTATAACACCCTCAGCGGGAGTGACCTCTAGTAACCATGTTTACCCCTTTCTGGCCCTGGATATAGTCTGATGGGGTTGTTTAGACCATTAAGCCTCCTCTCTGGAGATCATATTTGGAAAGGGGCATTACAACACTCCCTTCCAAAAATTGCTTCTCCTCAAGCAATACCAATCCAGGATGCTGCAACACCTGCTCGCTCTCCCAAGTAGCATCCTCTAATGGAAGCCCTCTCCATTTGATCAAACACTCTCTGATGACCTTGCTCCTCAGTTTCTTCTCTCGGAACACCAATACCTCCTTTGAAACCAACTCCAACTATCCCTCCTCATCCAATGGGGGAAGCTCCTCTGATGTGCTGATGAATTGTCCCACCTCCTTCTTGAGGAAAGATACGTGGAACACGTTATGAATCTTGCTCCCCTCTGGAAGCTCTATCTCATAAGCAACCTCGCCTACCCGGCGCATGATCCTGTAAGGTCCATAAAATCTGGGCTTGAGCTTCTCGGCCCCACTCTTCTTCAGAGATGACTGTCTATAAGGTTGGAATCTCAAGAAAACCAAATCCCCAACCTCAAAGTTGCGCTCTATCTTGTTCCTGTCCGCACTCATCTTCTGTCGATTATGTGCTGTCTACAGGTTCTCTTTTAGTAATTTGAGAATCTCCTCACTCTTTGTGATCCAATCCTTGGCCTTGGGAGCTTTGATCTTCCCGAAAACCAAGTCTATCAAAGTGGGAGCATCGTACCCGTACAATGCTCGGAGGGGTGTCATGCCAATGGACATGTGGAAAGTGGTGTTGTAACAATGCTCTCCTAAATATAGCCACCTGACCCATGTTCTCTGCTGTCCACCCACATAGTTCCTCAAATACCCTTCAACCCACTTGTTGACAATCTCGGTCTACCCATCTATCTGAGGGTGATAGTTGGTGCTGGGTGTCAACTCTGTCCCCATCAATCTAAGAAACTCCCTCCAGAATGTCCCAGTAAACCGGTTGTCCCTGTCACTGATGATGTTCCTTGGCAATCCATGAAGTATGAAGACCTCTCTGAAGAATAACTCGGCTACCTAAACTGCGTTGTACTCTGTCGGTATGGCATTGAAGTGAGCAAACTTGGTCAATCTGTTGACCACTACATAGATGCAGTCCTTACCCTGGACCTTAGGTAGGCCTGTGATGAAGTCCATCGATATGCTCTCCCATTTCTGCTCCAGAATGGGAAGTGGCTGAAATAGCCCTGTTGGGAGCGTATGCTCTGACTTGTTCTGCTGAAAATTCACACACTCACTAATGTACCTCATAACATCCTGTTTGAGGCCCTTCCATGAGAACCTTTCCCTGATCTGCCTGTAGGTTTTGAAAAACCCCTGATGGCCTGCTAGTGGTGAATCATGAGTTGCTGCGAGGATCTTCTTCTTGAGCCCTGAATTTGGTACTAAGTATACTCTGTCCTTCTAGAATATGACATCGTCAATGACCCTATACCTGTCATCTTGAATATGTCCATCCAGGACCTAACAAGCGAACTTGTTCTTGGAATATTCCACTAACAAGTGGAATTTCCAATCTACTGAAATCTTCATCAAAGAACATGTCCCTGGTCTCCTAGATAGTGCATCGACCACAATGTTCTTCTTCCTCTTGACATACTCTATGTTGAAGTCGAATGCATGTACCTTCGTCACCCATTTCTGTTGGCGTTCACTGGAGTCCTTCTGCCTAAGGAAATACTTCAAGTTGTTGTGATATGTTTTGACCACGAATTTGTTGTCCACCAAATATTGTCTGAATTTGGTCAAGGCATGCATGATTGCCACATTTCCTTGTCATAAATGGAGTACAACCTCTCAGGTTGACTGAGCTTCCTACTCTCAAATACAATGGGGTGTCCTCCCTGCATTAAAACTGCCTCGATACCCTCGCTGAATGCATCACACTCTAATACAAATGGCAAAGTGAAGTCTGGTAATGTTAACACTGGACAGGTGCCCATGAATTCCTTCATGTGATCAAAGGCTTTCTGTGACTCATCAGTCCAGATGAAGGTCCCATGTCGGGTGAGATCTGTAAGTGGTGCTCCAAGATGAGAAAAAAACCTGATAAACCACTGGTAATAGCTACACAGCCCAAAGATGCTCCTCAACTCTGTCATATTCTTGGGTGTTAGCCAATCCAGAATGGCCTTGATTTTCTCCTGGTGCACCTGTACTCCTTGTGCACTAATGATGTGGCCCAAGTAAAGTAGTTATGTCATACTGAACTCACACTTAGACTCTTTGGCGTATAGTGATTGTGTCTCCATGATACTCAATACCTCATCCAAGTGCCTCATATGCTCCTTCCATGTCTTGCTGTAGACCAAGATGTCGTCGAAGAAAACCAAGACCGATTTCTTTAACTGATCCCTGAATATGTGGTTCATGCAAGACTGGAATATATCTGGTGCGTTGGTTAGCCCAAATGGCATAACCAGAAACTCGAAATGACCAAAGTGGCATTTGAATGTTGTCTTCTCTATGTCTTGCTCTTTGATGTTGATCTGATGATGTCCAGAGCGAAGATCAATCTTTGAGAAGAAAACTGCTCCATGGAGCTCATCCATCAACTCATCTATGCGACGGATAGGATACCGGTTCTTGATGGTCTTCTTGTTCAAGGCCCGGTAGTCATGGCACATCCTCATGGTACCATCCTTCTTTAGAACTAAGACAACTGAAGAAGCGAATGGACTACTGCTCGGTTTGATGTGTCCCATCGCTAGCAATTCCTTAATTGCTTTCTCTATCTCATCCTTGAACCTCCTAGGATGACGATAGGGTGGTGTGATCATAGGTTTGGCCCCCTCCTCCAACTCAATGGTGTGCTCAAACCCCGTGTCTGATGGCCTCCCTAGTGGAATCGAACCAAAAACCTGTCGATGTCGTCCCAACAAGTTCCTGATCTCTGTCTGATACTGTTGCCGACCCTCTGAATCCTTTTTCATAGTGATCAAGCACTCTGCAACATATGCTACCTCCCCATGCCTAAAGATCCTCTCCATCCTCTTGGTTGAAACTCTCTGGGGTGCCCCTGTCGACATGCCCCTCAGAACGATCCTCTTCCTCCAAGGTTTGGTAGTTAGTGTTGATTTTACCCAATGTGATCAACCATTGGACTCCCAATACCACATCTGTGTCAGATAGGTCAACTACATAAAATGTGTCTCTCACTATGTAGTTACCTAACTTTATCTCTAAGTCCGGGACTCTATCAAGACACTCCCCTGTATGGCCATCTTCTACCGCAACATCGAATCCCTCAAACTCCTCTATCTGAAGTGCCCGCCTCGACACCAATGAAGCATCAATGAAGTTGTGGGTGGCCCCACCATCGATTAGGGCAATTGCCCGCTGTCCCTGAATAGTACCTCTGATCTAGAGGGTGTCGTACCTAGGAACACCAGAAAGGGTCGCTATGACTCCTCCCTTTGCTGGTTTCCACGTGTTAGCCTTCTCAGGAGGATGTGGTGCTACCGGTGGGTGGGTCCCTGCCAGTGTCGGTGGTCTCCGTGGAGGCTGCTCCTCTGCCTGTGATGGCTCCTCCTCTGAGCTAGTGGATCTGCTGTCTTTCTCCTCCTCCTCACTATCCACACTGTCTGTTGCCACCTCAATATAATGGATCTCTCCCTTGACCATGCACCTGTGGCCTGGAACCCAAGGGTCTCTGCAAGAGAAGCATAGCTTCTTCCTCATCAACTCCCGTCTGGTGTCATCGTCCAATTTGGGCTTACCCTTCCATTCCTCTTGAGGATTTCTCTGATCCCCGTCTCTCTGTGATACAAAGGGTTTGGTAACAGGTTTGGGTTTCAGTGTTGAATCCCCCATGTCTCTCATGCGCACAATGGTCTCCTGTAGGGTGTGGCTTGAAAGCCTTAACCCAACCTCTCAATGAATCTGTCAATGCCTCGGTGAACAACATCACCAGTCCATTCTTTAATATGTCGGATACAACCACTCCCTTCCACTGGAACTCTGTGATGAAGGTCTCGACTGATCTTGTCTATCTCAACTGCGTAAGGTCCCTGAAATGGAGCTCTAGATCTCTCCTGTCAAATCTCTCCATCAACCTCTCTGTGAACTCTGAGTATGAAGTAATGAGGCTATAACCTAATGTCACCAACCCAAGGTACCACCACTCATGGGCCTCCCTATCCAAGTGCAACGTGGCGAAACTAATAACCTCGGACCCTGTCATCGGGTTAAGCTTGAAGTATGTATCACGCTTCCGTACCCATGCCTGAGCTGAGCACCTTGACAATCCATCAAAAGTAGGAATGTTTAGCTTTCCCACTTTCTTGATGAAATCCATGTTGTGAGTTTGCCCATTTCCCCTATGTGCCTCTCGGGGTCTGTTTCGATATCGGATTGAACAATAGTCTTGCAAACTCATGTTTGCATGGAACTCTGGTCCTACTGCCAGGTAGTCTCTCCTGTACTCCCCAAATGGAACCAATGTCACTACCTGTCCCTGACCTAGCTGTCCTCCTGCATGCTCTAGTTGTCCCAATGTTTGTCATCCCTGGAACTGTGGGTATAAAGGTCGGGGAATCCTCCCAGATGATGTGTAGGCTCAGACTGGTGAAAGGTGTGTATTAGCTCCGCCCTAAGATCCACTGGAACCACTAGCCCCACCTCTCTAGTGTCCTCCTGAACCACTCGCTTCTGCAGCGGCATTGGCACCTATAGTGCTCACGCTATGATGGATCATCTGTGTATTGATGGCCATTTTTTGTATGGCATGCATCATGTCCCTCTGTCCTCTAGCTAGGTCATTCAACATGGCCTGCGTACTATCAACATGTGTCTCGGGGCCTTTCCCCCTACCCTTTGGAGTCTCTCGTCTGTCACCCATACTCCTCTCTATCTCTGCCTCTATGTCAGAGATGATATGCTCTTTGTCCTCTAACTCTAGCTCTGTATCGGACTGAGTGTGGAAGGGAGTGTAGTCCCTTATGTTCCTGTCTCTCTGGTCTCTGCTATGACTCCTGCAGTACTGAATGTACTCGTCCCCAATATGTCCTCGACCCTCTGGGTATTTTTCACCTATTCCCAGAATCATGGGGTCATGAGAAGTACTTTCTTCATAGGCTGGCAGGAAGAAATCTTTGATACCACTGTAATGTTCCTGACCCGGCTAGTCAAGGAAATACTGCTAATCTCATGTGATAAAAAATTTGATTTGATACACTCGGGGTTTCTGTATGCATTTTAGATGTTTATGTAAATAATTAATTGTTTACAACATATATATGCAGCATACAGATAGTAAATGAGACAAAAGACTGTAAATCATATATTATGATATCTCCGGAGTATAATGTCGAATGCAGCTGAAATAAAATAAATCACTCAATTAGATCAAATGACAAAAGGATCTTAGCCGGAATACAATAAGCAAACTAAAACAATAATACCTGGTAATAGAAGACTACTGCGGGATCAATGTAAGAGGTGTAAGATCTGTTGCAAGCTACGACATCTCATACAACAACTGCTGCAAGTCTGGAAAGTTCGCCCTGGTGGCTAGACCTCTCATATCTTCCTGGAAATCGTCCCAAACAGTGCGCCCTGCTGTCTCTCTCAGTCCTGGTGACTTTCTGGTCCTCTGCTGGTATGTCTGGACCCGGGATGGATCCCTTTGGGGAAATACGCCCCCTCTGCTACTGGAAAACTGCGACCTAGTGATTCCACCATTGGAATCGGCTGATATGCGTCTCAAACTGATTGTCCTAGCCTACTATGAAATGGGTCGGAAGGATTTCCCTGGATCTGATCTGATGATCGTTGGGGCCAAATGTGTCCACGCCAAGTGTCGCAACCTCAATGGCTGGAAAATGCGCCCCAGATGATTTCTCCATCAGAATATGACGAGGAACCTGAGGGCCTCGAGACATAATCTCCTTGGTTATCCCACAAAATAGGGATAACAATGACCATATGTGATTCACCATGTGATGCAAGCAGGTGTTGTGCATTTGGAAACTTTTAATGGAGAAGCCCTGGGAGGTATGGTGAACGGGAGTCGACTGAAACTCTATAGAGACGACCGACCGTCTGTGCAGTAATCTGACTTATGCAAGAACACATGTACCATAGTAGGGAAGTAGAATAAGGGAAAACCAAACAAAAAGTAGAAAAACGAGAAAACAAACAAAAAGTGAAAAATGGAAAGAAAAACAAAGGGCATTAGAAGCAAGGGAAACAAAGCAATATGACCTACGTAGAATATGGAGAAATTGTGCAGAACATGACCAAGAAGAAAGGTTACAAATAGAGTAAAAGCAGAGAATTGATGGGTAAACAGTTGGCATGACAGTCTAGCATGGTGACGCGTTGTCATAAATGAAAAAATCTGACGACGATTATGACGGGCTGGCAGAACGAAGCCAAATATAGAAAATGATTTCGGGACAAAGTTGCCTTAAAGCAGTTATTAATGGCACAATTAGTGGACTTGATAGTTAATTCAGGCGCGAAGAGAGTTGGGAAATTGGCACAGGAACATAAAAGTCGTGAAGAGACCACAAGCCGTGGTAATCACTATTTCGAAGTGCATGTGGGTAAGAAGAAGTTGAAAATAGAGTTGCAAAGCTAAGAGATTATAGACCAGAGCACACACAGAGCACAGACAACATCGAAGCAGTAGTCACAGAGAAACAATGGCACCACCCAAGGTTTGAGCGCCAGCTGCTATGGCACGAAAACAACCTAGCACATGGCAAGAAAGAAAACCAGAGGTCAGGGAATCAACCGGAGCTTCAGCTCCACAGTCAAAGTTCCCTATAGAGTACATACTGCCAAGGAAGGATCCTGCACCTCAGGTCAACCTACAGAAGGAGGACAGGTACCCACTAGTGACACTACACATACCACCTGGTGTAATTCTCGAAGGAGACCTGGAAGGGAAAATGGCTACACTGAAATTTGCAGACCATGATATTATGGACCCACAAAAGTTCCTCAAGCTGGCACGGGACAAGTACTTGCACACAAAGAGCATTCCAGGGACGAATGCTTTACTGGTTGAGCCACAGCCTTGGGTAACAGGGCTTGAGAAATCGAGTATTTTGAATTTACTCGAAATCCCACATTTTGGTAGGAGCCAAGAGATCAATGCTTGTGTAAAATTACTATTGAACTGTGTCCATGGAGGGACGATGTGGTTAGATCCTCCCATATCAATCGACACACAATTGATTGCGCGCATTACAGGGTTGCCAATAGTAGGGGAGGACCCGATAACTCTCTTTACAAACAAATCACAGGAGAAGGCATTAGCAAAGACTATGAAGGATAAATTTCATACCTTCAGAGGAAAGAGGGGCTTGGATGTCGCAAGCATCAATGACGACGTAGTCTGATTTGCGACGCAAGTACTAACCTTCAAATTACTTAGAAAATGTTGGAAAGATGAAGTCCCCGCCTCAGTAATAGCCACTGCAGAGAAGTTCGCAGAAGGGGTCCAAATGAATTGGGACACATTTTTGGTAAACCAGTTTTTGATAGATTGTATAGAAGCCCAGGAGAAGGGAACAAAATTTCGTTACGCCTCGTTGATCATACTCATAGCACTTGTGGCTTGGAGGGGAAGATAGTCAATTCCTGAAAATATCGCGCAGAGATAATGCAGCAGCGCGATATGTAAACTTATGGTATACTATAAACAAAAGGCAACAACAAGATAATACTATCATTTTTTATATTTACCTGGACTCGATTATACACATTATCAAGCATACCCCGCGCATTGCTGCATAGACTGGAGACTTATCAGGACATCGCACGCTTTAAAGATGGTATGCATCATATGTATATTCAGGGCAAGAAAGACCCAACACGCCAATGGTTGCGCACAAATTACAAGTTGACAGGGGATGATGTCTTTCTGATAGCCAATGATTGGGAGGAAGACTGGAAGGTTCCAAGGGAATAGATGGAGCACCCTAATGAGGAGCAAGATAATGAAGAGGAAGAATAAGAGGACCAAGGCAATTGTACGAGGAACACGCCAGACACAGAACCATCAACAGAGCCTGTGCAACAGATGGTGCCCAAGACAGGAGATAAATGAAAATATAAGGGGAAAGGACCTGCAGGAGCTGCACGTAAAAAGGCGAAAGCACACAAGGAACCAACTGGCTACACCTTGACCGATGATGACATTGACAGAATTAGCTACCAGGTACGGGACACCACAGAAGAGGTAGTTTAACAGATGTCACAGCTGCCGGAAGAAATCAGTAAGAAGATGCAAGCGCAGTTGACTGAACTGCAACAATGACTGGAGACAGTTAGCTTGGCGGAAAGAAGAATATCCAATGAAGAACAATCGACATGCGCGATGGGGGAAGTAGAAGCCACCATGTCTTACTTCTCACAAATGGCTACAAGGCGAAGAGTGATAGAGATATCAACAGATGCAATCAGGTTCCCCACACCCGAGATGCAGGAACAAGAACAAAGACCAAGTCACCTGGACTTAGTCATCTAAAAAATGCCCACAATAGTGCTACAAGGAGTGCAAATGGGTATCACGCAGGAATTATGATTCTGCGCAGAGTTCGCTTCTAGCAATTTGATAAAAGTTGCGGCGGAGAAGACAAAACTACAGAAGGAACATACAACTGCTCTATAGGAGAAGAGCGCAATTGAAGACAAAGTTGAAAAAGCGTTGAAGGAAAATAATGAGGCCGAGGAAAGGGCCCAGAAAGCTTTGAAAGAGAAGGATGAAGCCGAGCAAATGGCATAGAAGACACTAGCGGCTGTCCAAAAGCTGTATAAGGAAATTCCTGAAGTACCATTAGTAGTAGAAGCCACCATGGAATAACAGGTCTCAAAAATTGGCGAAGTCATCAAAGGATTCTGCATGAGGATTGAGGACTTGCAATTACGCGGTACGCCGAGAACACCATCGGAGGAAAGAGCAGGCAGAGAGAGAACAACGATGACAACAGTAGCAAATATCAAGAAGATAGAAGAGGAATACGTAAAGCTCTGTGAGGGAATATATCTTGACCATAGCCCTAATTTTCCATCCCTTACGGTTACCGAGGACGCATCCCCTAAGGTAGACCTTGCCTATCCCTAAAAAGTGGGGATTTCCTATTAAGGTGACAGTGATAGAATATCATGTTTGTTATGCCAATCTCCCTTACTTGCCTTGGGCTTTGGGCAAGTACAGATTGCACGATAACACCCCACACCCGAGATGTAGGAACAAGCACAAAGACCAAGTCACCTGGACTTAGTCATCTCACGAATGCCCACAATAGTGCTACTAGGAGTGCAAATGGGTATCATGCAGGAATTACGATTCCGCACAGAGTCTGCTTCTAACGAGTTGATAAAAGTTGCGGTTGAGAAGACATAACTACAAAAGGAACATACAACTGCTCTATAGGAGAAGAGCTCAATTGAAGACAAAATTGACAAAGCGCTGAAGGAGAAGAATAAGGCCGAGGAAAGGGCCGAGAAATCCTTGAAAGAGAAGGACAACCGAGAAAATGGCACAAAAGACACTAGCGGCCTTCCAAAAGTTGTATAAGGAAATTCCTAAAGTACCATTAGTAGTAGAGACCACCATGGAAAAACAGGTCTCAAAAATCAACGAAGTCATCAAAGGATTCCACATGAGGATTGAGGACTTGCAATTGCGTAGTACGCCGAGAACACCACTGGAGGAAAGAGCAGGCAGAGAGAGAACAACGATGACAACAGTAGCAAATATCAAGAAGCTGGAAGAGGAATGCATAAAGCTATGAGGAAAGTGAGCAGATCTGGACCAACCTAGTAGAGGATCCCGAAATGAAGGCCATAGAAACCAAACTGAGTGATGCGCAGGAAAACGCGTAGAAGGCTTCAAAGAGCATAAACACTCTCCCACCGGCTGAACGAATGACGACAATTTTGGCACAAAGGCATTCCAATGATGAAATTGAAAAGTTATGGGATTAGCAGAAGATCCTTCAGCAGCGAGTAGGACCAATGAAAGAAGAAGCACTACGGGTGATAGGAGATCTGGCAGTGGCGCAGGGCAAAGTGAAGCAAGCAATGCATGACACAAAAGAGAAGCTCACAACCCTGACTGCGCAGGGTATGGAGGAAATTTTGGGAACAAAGGCAGAAATAATAAAGGAGGTTGTGACAGCTAAGGACACCTTCCAAAAGTTCATTGAAGCATGGAGGAGCGCACAACAGGCATGACTGGCTCAAGA
>ML857218.1:0-23565 GCA_009831015.1 Picea engelmannii | reverse complement strand
CCTCCCTGATGCAACATCAAAGAGGACCATCTACACAGTGCTGGAAAGGAGGCTACGTGTGCCCACACACCCTCCCTCAGGCCCATGCCTGACACTCTTTCAAATAAGAATGCACATAGTACTGTCCTAAATCCAAAGTTTCTCTTCTTCCTCAACTTACACTCTTTCAGCTGGAGCTTCATATAGTTGAGCATGGTAGTTCTCCAATCAAATATAAACATCTACAGACACTACATTTCACAATGCATGTGACCTCGAGATGCCTGATGTAGAGTAGTGGATTCAGTAATCCACCCAATCATGTATAATACCACTCTCAAGCTAAGATTCTCGATCTTATGTATCATAATTTGTGAGTCTACCTTTTCTGTATCGACCTCACAATACATGTCAATATCATGGGCTATGTTATATGGCCTTAGAGGGAAAGTATCCAAGTTCACTAGTTCTCCCCTCCTAGAGAGACCGGTCAAAAAGTAGATGTCTTCAATGGTTGGTGCTAATGATTGGCCTTCTAGCATAAAGGCCTTTGCATTTGGGTTCCAATACTCTACCAGATGGCTCAATAGTCTTGGTTGAGCTCTCATAAAGGGACAACGAAAGAATTTCCATAATCCACATTGTTTAGTGTAGCCACAACCTCTGGGTTGTCCTCGACTATTTGGTCTACCTCTTCATGTTCTCTCTCCCTCCAACGCACATACATCCTGAGTCATGCAGCCATTTTGGGTGTTAGTGCTTCTTTTTCTCAAATTTTTGAGCATGTATGCGCCCTTTTTTTATGACAGTCACATATGTACCCTTGCTGAGATCTCTCAGCTAGCGTACATATGAGTGTTGACTATGAAAAGCATGCGTACACGCACAATCGTGAATAATTTTTTAGCGCGCAACCCCTAAATCCTTCTAAAAATATAAATAAATGAATGGATGTGCAAGTAAAGGAGAGGAGTACTTACTTGTCCCAAGAATGAGTCGATTTCGTCTACCAGTGCTCTCCAAATGTCCAATTGAAGAAAGAGGGTTTTTGATATTTTTGGAAAATTTCAAAATGCAATGGTGAAAATGACCCCTTTCACCTCTATTTATAGAATTTGTGACCCTATTTTGACCTGGTTTGGCCCCAAAATATTCCCTTTTGTTTTCCCGGTAGATGTTTTGTTTCTTCTTGGTGATCGTTTGGTCATTTAAACATCTTTTATACTTTGGATTTGGTATTTTTAATGCATGGGTACTACTTAATTCATCCTGTGATTAAGTTATGATTTCTCCATTTGCATATAGGATAGGTTTACACCACCTTGCATTG
Source organism: Picea engelmannii (assembly GCA_009831015.1). Taxonomy (NCBI): domain Eukaryota; kingdom Viridiplantae; phylum Streptophyta; class Pinopsida; order Pinales; family Pinaceae; genus Picea; species Picea engelmannii. Next base: position 22,256 of record ML857218.1, on the reverse strand, counting down.
TGCATTTTATTGATGATTTCTACTTTTCCATAGTATCAATCCCACCGAAGTGGGACACATAACCTTTCATGTTGCTTTAGAAGTGTCGTAATTAGGTGGTAGAGCCTTCCTCTTCATGGATGCCCTAGGTAGATCCTTGTATTTCATTCTGGTGTCCATGCTACGAGTCTTCTGTAGGCTTGGGAGTCCTTTTATCCCCACCATGATTACGGTTTCAAGCCTCATTTTTCATTTCAAATGGTTTTTCTGACCTCAACATGTGGGATTCACCTAGAGCATGGTTTGTTTTCTTTCAAGCTCATTTAAACTAAGAAAGTGACATCTAGTGAGAGATTATTTATCCTTATCTACCTTGCTTCGATTACATACGAAAAGGATCCCCCTTGGAGTCCCCTTTAAGTTATTTTCAAACTCCCTAAAATTGAAAAGATTGTCAAGCGATCTTGTTTCCCTTCACGCTCATCAAATTGAAATTTGAAGGCACATCTATCTGACAACAGTTTACCCCTTTTTCGGTCCAAATGTCTAATTAACAAAAAAGGTATGACCTAGGAGATATGGTTCGCTAGGAGATTTTCCTCAAGTATAAGTTTACATTTTTTTTCGGGCACGAGGGACTAAATGTACAAAAAATGCCCATTCTCCTTGGTTTTGGTTTATCTCTTTTTTGGGCCTTGGAGATTATTTACAAAAAATAAACCCCGTGGAGTCTTCTTTAAGACCTTTTCAGAGTCACTAAACAAGAAAAGTTCGCCAGGTGACCTTGCTTCTTTCACACTTGTTACTAGGCCTAGAAAGAACATCTATTTGGTATAAGTTTAACCCTTTTTCCGACCAATAGTTTATTTAGGAAAAAGGAATACCTCAGGGGATACATCCTGCCAAGTGAGTTTTCTCTGTTATCAATTTATCCCTTTTTCTGTCATAGGGAACTAAACTTATGAAAAAGGAGCTATAGTTCTCCTTGGTATAAGTTTAAACTTTTTCCGGACCTCTAAGACTCAACTTACGAAAAAGGTGCACCTCGGGAGATTCGTCTCGCCGAGAGAGTATTCCCAAGTATTTGTTTATCCTTTTCGGGCTTGAGGGTCTAAATCTATGAAAAAGAACACTTTGGAGTATTCTTTTAGTGTTTTTTAGACTCTCTAAATGTGAAAAAACGTCGAGCTTACCTTCTCTGGTCTCGTAAAAATCTTACATTGAAGGAGTCTCATTATGCCATTCCGTAATCACATTGCATGCCTCACTCTTGCGTCTTTGGCCTAATGTTGACTCCATTTTTCCGTCACTAAACCTTTAGAGCATTCCTTTGGTGCAAGCCTTGTAGCATTTTTTCCTCTGTGATCTGGCACCTTGACCCATGGAGGAATTTTCCCGAGTGTCCTTATCCTGCACATGTCTCCCTGCACTAAACATCGATATATTCCATGCACTTGGAACTAGTTTTCTTTCCCGCGACACTTATTCCTCCTTTGTAACGTAGCATTCTTTTATTCCTTTTCAAGCTCGTTAAATATATGAAAAAGACAAAAAAATCAAATATTCTAAAAAGAGGGGACGAGAAAACATTTTCTTTTACTGGAAACAATCTAGTCACCCTTGGAAAAAGCACATCATTCGGTTTGTTCTGCAAGCATTGGGATTTAGTATGACGTTAGGAAGATGTTCTCATTACATAGAGTTGTTTCCTCCTCCATTTGGTTACTCTCCCAAACATATGGATAGTTCGTGGTGCCTCCTGTGCCACAAACGTATGTCAATAATATGTTGCTTGATTCTTTTGATGTGTCATTCTCTTGTCCAAGGGAAAGTCTTACAACTTGAGTTAGACATTTTGCAATAAGTCTCTAGACCTTCATGAGTCAGCCATCCTGCAAGTCTTGTCAAGTTCACATTCATAATCAATGAAGATCGGTGCTTGATGATCGAGATCCTCCATTATTTCCACGACGACTTGTCAATGACCTCAGGGTAGTGAGTCTTACACTCCTATTATACTCTTACACGTGTTTTGAAGACATTGAAGCTATTGCTAGAGTTATGCAGTTATCATCTCTAGCTACAGGCATTAATGCCTCCTGAAGATCCATATGACATTTTATTTGTATATCTTCTGATGTTTTTGAGATGCAGATCCGCTGTGTATTCTTCGCGGCTACATTCTTTATTGGAATACACATTGGTCATGTAGCCATGATTACTATATATGACATGGATTTGTAGTGTACTTGATTGAAAACCATGCTTAGTTTGTCCCGAGCATGGGTATGCCCGCCTAAGTGATTATTATTATTATATTGTAGATGACACTTTCACAGATACTCATTTGGGATAACTCGACTCCAGGACTTTCCCACTTCATTAAAGATGTTGTAATGTATTTCGGCCATCAATTTATTTTCTGACCTCACACATTAGGGGGCATCTGCTATAGTTCAAAATGCCACTAATATGCATTTCTAATGTCGTCCTACTCATTCACACATCTCCTAACCATTTTTGCTAGAGTTCCTCTTAATTTTTTTTTTTTTGTATGGTGTACGTGCCCTGATACATATGAATAGAGCGTACATACTCTAGTTGCATACCTGAATTCCCGCATACATACGCTAGCTGCATACCTAAAAGCCAATGTCTAATCTCCTGCGGAAAAAATAATAAATTCCGCACTCTCTTCCTGAGTTTACAGACTATTTTAGGTTGCATAACCATTTTACCTCTTGTAGCCCTTTTGACAACTGAATAACCATTATTTCTCCATAAAAAAGGGCCCTAGGGGGTCATTTGGATATATGAAAGAAGAGGCAAGTGAACTTTGCCAAAATTTCTCCCTTGTATTCCAAGCCTTTTTGCATCTTGCTCTAAGTTTCATCCTCAACATTCCCTACCATTCATCCTCCTTATACGATCCATTCCTTTCCCCTATATTGGCATGTTGGTTGTGAGGATAACATAATGGGAATAATGCTCTTGGAGTCAAAGTAGGGGAACCCAGGCGAGGTTCATGGAGCGACATCGACAAGATTTAGGTTGTAACTTCCAATCTTGTTGTTAGTAAAAGAGAAATATTCTTGTCCCAGATCTATGTGTCTTTATGTCTACATTTATAAATGGTTTTCATGAATGTCTATACTTTTAGATGATCTTGATAGTTTTTCATATGTTGTTATAGTTTGTTTTGTGAAGTTGTTTCAGGCCATCTTTGGGAGGAAGCCTGCAATCTTGGAATGAACTGCGACAGGAAGGGATTTGCAATAGACGAAAGGACTTAAGGTACATATTTCAATCTTCTCTCCCTTCCCTTAATTATCATTAGGTCTTGTTGGATTTGGGTAGAATAGAATCTTTTATGTCTTTTCAGCTGTCAAGGCTCTGCCTAGTCGCTGGACCCATATTAGGGGGGTTTTTCCCCATACAACCAGGTGGAAGTGGGGAGTGATTCATAAACTCTTGGTGTGTTTGTGCATATAATCTAGATGACACATTGAGTGGAATGACTATTGACACAAGTACAATCCTATTTAAACCCAGGTCTGATATGCCCCTCGAGATTGCAAATATCGAGGATGCATGTTTTGAGTTCACACAAATGGTTGATGTGTCAAATATTGGAGACACATGCAAACTTCAGGTGCATATTAAACCTGCATTTAGAGAGTTTTGTGCTAGTTTTATATAATATAAGAGTTACAAAAAATGTGTTACTCATACCTTTTAATAACATTGAATTTTTTAAATAACTGCATGGGGTGAATTTTAAGGTAGAGAGTCATTCAATTTACTAGTGGACTATTTTTCAGATTGAATTTCCAAGTAAAGTACCATGTATGGTAGATCTTGTAAAAATGAAACTAAACTTGAGGAGTCTTAATTTTAATGTCCTATCCATTATATTTAGCTTTGTCCATAAAGTATAATTGTGCAAAATTATTCAATTGGTATTGTTTGTCAATATCTGGACACAAGCTCAATGCGCTTGGGGACACATTTTTCTACAACATATCATAGTGTTCTGTACTATGCAGTGGATATAATGTATTCCACGGAATCTGTGTTTTCCCCGCTCTTTGGGGGACACACTATTCTTTCCAAATTCAGCTATCAATTCTTTTGTTTTCCGATTCATCCCATTTTTATGTAGGTGGTCTCCTAATATATTGTTATCTTGATCCTTATCTTGAAAGTCATACCTATATTTATTATCTTCAAATTCTTCATATGCAAATCATCTAATCTAAAACAAATAGGGAAACAATGATGCTCTTTTTATAGTTCGATTGATTGAACAATAATTGAAGTAATTTGTATTATATATACAAGAGTTGGTTTATCTTACATAAATAATACATGATTATTTATTGTTGAATTACTTTATGTCTTAAAATTGTTGAAGCCCCCATTTAAAGATAATCTTCTTGCACTACTTCAGTTCACTTGTATTTTAGAGCTCACTTCCATGTTTTGGTGTAAGTTTTTAAGGCCGCTCATTTCACCTACTTCATAATTTTCCACTTACCCTCTACTTGTTCTTTTCTTTGACGATGTTTAATATTGTGTGCATCTATTTCCAATAGGATGCATTTCACTACACCAAGGTTTTCTTATTTTTTAAATACGTTTTTGATTTGTGATTCATGAGTGTATAAGAGTTCCGTCATGTTTCCATACTAAGCATAGAAATAAAAAGGGGTATTAAAAATGCCATGAAAAAAATGGATACCTATAATATCTGGTAAAAATAGTGGGTTTTAAAATTGTACATATGTATTGGGAGGTGGNCAAAAAAAGAATTTTAGGGTGTTTTTTTCAATATCTAGTGAAATTAGGGGTATTCTTTAATATCCCACGAATGGACATGCTATGCCACAATTTAATTGAGTGAAGCCCCCGTGGAAAAAAACAACAACCAAGAAAGATAAAACCATCAAACCATCCCTTCAAATCAAGCGAAACAAAATCAAATACAAGAGAAGGAAATAATTTCCAAAATTTAAAAGGGCCCCCCTTTAGTTTGCTAAAAATTAAGGGGAGTTGTTGAGGGCTCAACAAGAGGCCAACATAAAGTAGTGAATTTAGTCCATGTCCAACTATTTCAATTAACCTAACTAGTCATTATGCAAGTCCACATGTGAAGCACTCCAAATCAAAGGTAACACATGTCAATGTTCAAGGTAAACACATCCATCAAGAAAAGGTCCTAAGGTGAGCACTCCAAAATACCAAGGTCCAATGTTCTCCTCCAAAGATATCCAATGCTCCAACTACTACCTCCTAAGCCATGTTCTCCTTAGGGTAAAGCACACCTCCATGAATGCTTCTCAACCCAAGCAACTTCAAGTCAATTACGAGTCTCTATGTAAGTATCTAAGTGGTCCCATGTTACCAAGGAATAAGCATTGTCTTGCTAGATGCCCTAATTATCCTCCTCTCATATAGGTTCACCTCCTAAGCAAGTAATCAATCCCTCCACGTCCACCTTATGAATAATGTCACCATGTCACATAGGATACGAACCTCACAAGGAAGTGCACCACATAAGCATTAAGTAAAGGTATAGTAATCCATGAGCAAGTTATCTTCAATTTGTATGTCCACAGAGATACAACAAAGGGTACGAATCACACCTTGCTCTCCACATCACATGAAACACTCCCAAGCACGGTGTAAACACTTTCATATTAACCCTAAAAACTAACAAGAATTGGTCGATAATCCAGAGGGTTTCCATTATTGTTTGAAGGAGGGAATATTATAACACCAATTTTTAATAGGGAGGAGAACTACTACAACAACCATGGGGAGGCCAAGGGAATCCTCTACATCTAAAAGTGTTAGTTGGGACAATAATTTGTCTAAAATTTTGGTGGTATCATGGTTGGACCGTGACCTCTGCTATACGAGTGTGTGTTCATTACATACATACTTAGGTAAATAGATCCCCATTAGAAAGGGAGCCAGGGAGAATATAGAGGGGCATTGAACACATTTACTTGGCTCAAGGGAGCTTATGGTATTTTTGAATGCACATCTTAGCTCATGTTTTGATTCCACACATTTTAACTATGGGGGTCATTATGTGAGTTTTGCATGAATCCTTGGCTTGTCTAATTTCTCAGGAGAAACATCTAAAGAAAGGCTTGAGGGGCCATCATGAGAATGTTGAAAGTCAAAGTACCAATGGTCAAGGGAATAATGACAAGCTTGGCCCAAGAATTATATGAGAGAAGTATTGACAGAGAAGGTGGATGAATGGAAACAATGGTATACTAAGGTGTCCATGTGAATTATGGGACTTGTTGACATGCCATAGGGCTAAGTTGAGGCTGAGAATAAGATAAGGGAAAATAAAACTCTCGGGGAACTTGCAAGGTTATAGGAGAGGAGGGGAACCCATCCCTTGTGAGTAGGTTTGGCTAAAGCCAACATCTGTATAGTAAACATTGGTTTGGGTAACGGGCTACCTTCTTATAAATCTTGGGACTTGAGAAACATAGAAATTTTAGGTTCTTCCATGCTTGACACATGGGAGAGGCCTTACATGGAAGGATGAAATTGAACATGAGGACATCGTGAAAATCTAAGGCCTTGAGAATGAAATCTCAACACCATGAATGTGAGTAGAATGATGAATACTCATTACACCGTTTGTTAAGAGACCTACCATGTATGCAGATCTTTCATGTTGGATAGCATACTTGAAAGACATATACCAAATGAAGGGATGATCTTAGGAACATGTTGAGGTGGAGGAAGAGTTAGTATTCTAGTAGAGATCAAAGGACACAAACATGAAAATTTCCCTATGGTAGGGGAGATAAGGAAACCTCTCGCTTGAACAAGAGAAAGGTTGACAAGAACTCTTGAGTGGAATCACCAAAATGTGGAGCAAAAATTAGAGTGAAGAACCACACCACCATACAAATGGCCTTTCTACCACCACGAGGAGGGAGGAGGAAGGAGTGGATTTGTCACTTTGTTTACGAGGCATATGCGATATAAAGGGGGGGATATGAGGGGAAGAAATGAAGCCACACGAATAATTTTTAATCTTAGGTTAATATTTTCCTAAGGTTTGATTTATTTTACATGAATACTTTGCTTATGTTTCAAGGTTCTTTAACAAGATATAAATCCAATGTATAAATGGAAATCTAATCATGGAAACAATAAACAAGGTTATACCCAAATAAAATTGGAAGGAAAAAGAGTGAACACACCTAAATGGGGAAGAGTTTTTGATCATTGATGAAGCCAACAAAGAGTATGAACTCCACCAAGCTCCAAGCCACTACCAATCTTCTTTTGTTGTACGCAAAAACAAAAGTCTCAAAATGATTCAATGTATATGGACACAATCACACTAAATCTACCAAATGATAGATAAAGTTGACCCTCATTTATGAGGTGATCTCCCTGCACTAGTGGTGATGGTAATCCTCCTTGGAAAAGGATTGAAAACATCCAACATAACCCAATAAGCGAAAATCCTAGATGTAACTAAACCAAGGGATAAAAAGGGAAGGATCCAAGATAAGAGATGAAAACAATGAGGGTAAGTCCCTACTATGAGGTAGCTATATAGACTATAGTTTGAAGCAACTTAGGTGCTCATGTAAAGGTACGAGAGGTCCAACTGAAAAGCCGATAGAGTAACCATATTTTTCCAAATGAGGACCAAAAGTCCAAAACAATATGAAATGGGGGTTATTTATAGACTAATCAAACCCGTTAGGGCATATAAAGCATGAAAAATAACCATTTAGGAAATGTAGGAGGCCTCAACTACTAATATGTGGTTCAAACTTAGGGAATTGCTAGTTTTAAACACATACACAAGACTTTTGGTAAAATTATATTCTCTTATCTATGGGAGGCAGACGCAAACTAATTGTACAACATGTGGATGACACACTGGGAGTGGAGTGAAAAAGTTTAAAATAATCCTTGACCTTGTCAACCCTAGTGTGCACCCACGATGGGTATGAGGACATTGGGAGCCTAAAAAATGGCATATTTAACTAATCCAAGTGGACCACATCAAGCATGAATGTCAAAGTTGATCCAAGGTAAGGAAGAGAATGTCCAACTAATGAACCTAACAAAGGATAAACTTGATGAAAGTATAACCTAGGAAAAAAACCAAGAGGACTTTTCTAGGTATTAGACATCAAACATGGAAAACACATTCATACGTCTACGCCTAGGCACGAAGATTAACCAATGGAGCACTACCACATACATAATTTGTTTTAAGATGATGGGAGGCCTCATGGTAATCTTTGAACATAAAGTGCATGAATACACTAAGTGCAAAATTTGTGATGATTTTGATTATATATATATAATTAAAAAGTTATAAGATAAAGATAAGATAAAATATATTTTATCCTATCCTATTGAGAGAAGTGAAGTGTTCTTCAGATGAGAAGATTTTTAAGATAGTTCATGGATAATATATATATATATATATATATATATATATATATATATATATATATATATATAATGTTAAAAAAATATTATTATTTTTAAAAAAATTCTTTTAATTACTATCAAATATATATTAAAAAATACTAAAACCAAAATGTTTATACACAAATCCTTTTAACCTTAAAAGATTTAAGAAGTTTGTAGATAAAAGTGGTTATATTGTTAATTTACATAGTTTATAAAAGGTAAAAAGTTTAGTGGTTACAATGGTAATTTACATGGTTCATAAAAAGTAAGAAGTTTGCAAAGTAATAGTGGTTACAATGTTAATTTACATTGTTTATAAGAATTTGATTGGTGAAAGTATTTTTTTTAACTCTAAATTTAAATAGGAAAGTGTTGGCAAATATTTAATAGACAGAGAATGACAAATATTTAACAGACAACGAATGCTTGTTATTGATGGCAAGTACAACAATGAAGATGGCATGAGTACAGGAAGTTTGTAATCGACAGGCAAACAGAAGATAAGTTGAGGAAGATCGAATGATCGAAGGCAACACAACATTAATCGAATGATCGAAGGTCCGTATAGTTTGAGAAGCATTTCTGATCGATGGATCTCATTCAAAATTCCTGAAAGAACGAGGGCCGTCAGATCTGAATGTAGACAAGAAGAGCGCTGAAGAGGAGGACAGATCTCAGACGTTAGATCCAAGCGCAGGACCCGACCATCGTTGGATCAAGGAGAACCTGCACGCCTTTTAAAGTATAACAAGGAGAAGCGGGCGTACAAAATTCCGAAAGAAGGAGGACCGTCCATTTACGGGTAGGACACGTGGGGATATATCATCATTTCGCTGACTGGAGAGTCAAAGGAACAGGGTTCCCTAACCTCTCGAAATCGCGATATGCGAAATCACGATTTAATATGAGCCGTCAGATCAAGGTTGAATCTGGACCGTCGATTCCAGTCCATGTCGGAGTTTTGGGGATCGAGAGTTGGAGATGTCAAGTAATATCAACCACAGGAATCTCGAAATCACGATTTAATCTGAGCCGTCAGATCAAGATGGAATCTGGACCGTTGATCCCAATCCATTTCGGTGTTTCGCGGATTGAGTGTTGGAGATGTCAAAGATTATTAACAACAGGAATCCCGATATCGCGATATGCGAAATCACAATTTAATCTGAGCCGTCAGATCAAGATGGAATATGGACCGTTGATCCCAGTCCATTTCGGTGTTTCGTGGATCGAGTGTTGGAGATGTCAAAGATTATTAACAACAGGAATCTCGATATCGCGATATGCGAAATCGTGATTTAATCTGAGCCGTCAGATCAAGATGTGATTTGGACCGTTGATACGACTCCATTACGGAGTTTCGTGGATCGAGACTTTGAAGTGACAAAAACACTGAACTTCAAGAATGTCGAAATCGCGATATGCGAAATTGCGATTTAATCTGAGCCGTCAGATCAAGATGTGATCTGGACCGTTGATCCGACTCCATTATAGAGTTTCGTGGATCGGGACTTTGAAGTGACAAAAACAATGAACTTCAAGAATGTCGAAATCGCGATATGTGAAATCGTGATTCAATCTCAGTCGTTGAATCAAGATCAGATCTGAACTATTGATCTAACTCCATATCGGAGTTTCGCGAATCGCGACATGGAGAGGCAAAGAAAACAATGCAACAAGAATGTCGAAATCGCGATATGCAAAATCGCGATTCAATTGCAGCCATTGAATCAAGATAAGATCTGGACCATGGAATCATAGGACATGTGGCAAGCGATCGAAATTTTGCTGACTTGGGGTCAACGGAGCATAGTGTCGAAATTCACGAAATGAGAAATCGCGAAAGCGCTTTATGCATAAGCGCGCGGTCATAGCCATTGATCACATCGATGGAAGATGGAGGTAGAAGCTAGAGGTGCTAAGCTTGGCCACAGAAATGCCAAAATGAATGCAAGATCTCATGAAGGAAATCCAACGGTGCAGGTGAATTTGAACAAAGATCGGAGGGTTACTGTTCTCTCTCACAGTTAACTCCTCAGTTATGAATCTGTTAGCGAAATGGACTCATGATTGCCAATCAGTGGGCGTTTCAATTGCTTGGACAATTGTCTTTCTTTTGCATAAGAAATACGAAGTGCAACCGCCGTGGATGTGTGTATAAAAGAAAATGAGACAGACTGTGTGCGACTGGTTGTTCTGTATGAAAAATGAATGAAACTGTAAGAAAGGGAAAATCATAGAATGTGCTATGTGAGATTGAGAATATGCACAGTGTGAGATGAAACTCAGAGATGAGTAACAAATGATGAAGAAAACTTGAAGCAGAGCATAATAATAGAACAAGTTGAAGCAGAGCAGAATGACAGAACAAGTTGATGCAGAGCAGACCTGTTGAACAGATAGAGGAAGAGAAGAATTGTAGAATAGTTAGAAGAAGACCAGATTTACAGAACAAAGAAAGATTGGTAAGAATTGATTTATTTGCGTAGTTGACAGTTTATTTATTCATTCATATTCTAGGGAGGTTGGGAGGTGCTCGGGAGGGTTTTTGTCCTCAGAGGTTCAAGTGAGAGCTTGAACACAGGAAGTTGTAGCTTCCATCTGGTTGCAGCTAGAGAAACCAGGGTGGCAGGGTGGTGCAAGGGAGAACAAGTGTTCTCTGTTATACAGGTTGGAGCCTGTGTAACTGGAAGTTGGTGCTTTCATCCAGTTGGTGCTGGAACATTAAGGGAGTTGGTGCTTCCTTCTAGTGGGTGCTAGAGAAACCAGAGACTTGGTGCTCTCAAACAAGTTGCAACTTGTAAAAACAGAGGTAACAACCTCACATTGAGTTGGTGCTCAATTATAGATGATGTACAGAACTTAAAAGACTGCCTATCATTTCCAAGAAGAAGAGGTTTTCTCCCTTTATGGGTTTCCTTGTGAAAATCTGTCTCTGTGTATACCTTATGTGTGACTGTTGCTCTTTACTTTTACTGTTCATATGCTGTATATTGTTGATGATCACTTGAAGAAAGATTAATAATGTTTAATAGACTTAAAATTGTTTAAGCTCAATTACAACTAATTCACCCCCCCCCTCTCAGTTGTCTTAGTAATTTCAACAGAAATAACTTTGTAGTTTGATGTTAAAATTGAAATAGGAAAGAACTTTGTAGTTTTATGTTAAAATTGTTATTGTTGCATACTTTTTTTTTAAGGTAAGTTAACAAATATTAAAAAACAAAATAATTTTTATGTGTAGTAAATAAATAAAAAATGATGATGATGGTTAAGGTTAAAAGAGATTACATGGATTTCTCTAAAATGGTATTTATATGATACAAGTGGATATTGGTAGCCACCCACCTTTTCCAACTGGCTCAAAACAGTTTTATGACAATTTTGGCAATTTACTATTTTTAGCAGTTTTAACTTCCAGGGCCATTTTGAGGGCCTAAATGAAGGTTTTTATGGATTGAGATTCTCAATCATATCCAAAGTCATGATTGAGCCCCCAAAATGATTCTCCTCGATGATACCTTTCCAACTGGCTATCATACGCCTAAAACAAAGATCATATGCAAAAGTTACGACCTCAGGAAGTTGATGTACTAACTTACCCAGACGGGGGCCCACATGACTTTTGGCGCTTCATCTCCTAGTGTTAGGTTTTTGGATGTCTAGGGTTTTTGACATTCCTGTTTATTGTAAAAAGGCCTTCAGAGGCTCATTGTAATCATCTTCTTACGAATGAGTGCAACCGTCACATTTCTTCTCAGAGATAAGCCGCCACCATTCCAACAAGCTTGTTTCTGCTGCATTTTATAGTTTCAGCTTATTTCCTTATTGAATAGAAAAACAATTTTATTGTATCTCTGTAATTTTGCGTTAATCACTTTTTAATAATATTTAGTCATTTCGTTCTACTCATAAAATCCGGATCAGTGGTATTAGAGCAGTCTGCTCCTTGTCGTCTTAATGCATGTCCCCAACAAGGTCAGAGTACAAAGAGTTGAGTCTCAAGATTGTTTCTCTTGAGGACAAAATATCTCTTATGCCCAAGCGACCTCTCATGGTAGGAGAAAATAAATATGACGGGACAAGAGATCCTTTCAAACTGTTGATTTAGGAAGCCCTCAAAGGAGCGATATGATGGATAGTTTCGCTCAAATCCTTCGGAGACTACCAACATGCGACACATCTTCTTCGAACGGAGGCGCCGCCCCCTTCAATGTTCAAATAAACTTCGATATTCCTATATTTGAAGGTCAGATAGACACAGATGCTATAGACAAGTGGTTGAATCTACTAGAAGGGTATTTTTTTGTCCATAACTTTTCGAATAGAGAAAAGATTACTTTTGCGTTCCTCAAAGCCGTTCCCCATGTCAAAGATTGGTGGGAAACTTTCTGTGAGCAAAAGGAAACAGAGGAACCCTCATTATTTACAGTCACGACCACCTGAGAATCCTTTAGGGATGCTGTTAAGGAACAATACTACCCTGTCGGAAGTTATGATGAGTTGTATACCAAATGGACCATACTACGACAAGAAAGAGACCAAGCAGTGCTAGATTTCAAAAATATCTTCCATACCTTGCGCACCAAGCCGGGTATCCAAGATTCAGAGCGACATCTAGTGCTCAAGTATCACAACGCTCTGCATAGATACATCCAGACCGAAATGGAATTTTTGGAGATCTCATCCTTAGGTGAGGCCTACCGATATGTTGTCAAAATCAAGCAGAAGCTCAAACAAATGACATGACAATTTGTGCCTGGGAACCCCTCACAACAAAAGCCAGGAAAGGGCAGCCCCAACCCACAGAATAAAGGACATAGAAAAGATGGACAATATCAGGAAAACCAGTCCAATACACAAGCAAAGAAGGACATTGGAAAGACAAAGAAAGATACCGGGAAGTGGTGCGACTTCCATAAGAGCCCTTGGCATAACACTGCTGACTGCTGCTCAAAGCAGTTGCTGGTGGCCGAAGTGAAAGCCTTTGAATCAGATGTGGGTTCTGACTCTGAGACAGAACCAGAAAGGGGAAGACAGATCATTGACGCAGAACCAAGTGCCACCGTTTCTACCACTAAGCTCCAACCTGGTGAACCAGACGAGCTAGAAGAAGGAGAACGCCTCTTCCATTCACATGTGTGGGTAAAAGGCACCTCGCTGCACTTCATCGTTGATAGTGGTAGCCAGAAGAACCTCATCTCAGTAAAGGTCGTCAAGCGGCTGGCCCTGCCGACAATGCCGCACCCACAACCCTACACCATTGGATGGCTCCACGATCTCTGCGTTAGCCAACAGTGCTAACTGTCGTATGACATCAAGACCTTCAAAGACGAGGTATTGTGTGATGTTGGTCTTCTCGAAGTTTCTGATGTTCTTTTGGGCCAACCTTATTTATGCAAACGTCATGCTGTATATGAGTCTAGGCCTCATAGTGATTATTATTACTTTGAACCAGAAATTGTACAGGATACCCGAGGTAGTCCCACCTAGTGTTATTTCCTTGATCTTTGCTAAGCAATGTAGGAAGGTCATATCTCAGACGAGGAATTTTGTCTTCTTCATGATTCGCTCTTAGAATAAGCGAAAGATCACAACGACATTGCGACCGACCTCTCCACACAATAGAAGCAAGTAGATAAGGTCGTGGAAGAATACTCAGATATCTTCTCCTCACCCACAGAGGTACCTCTGCACTACCAGGTCAAGCACCCCATCGATCTGACCCCCGACGCACCGCTGCCCAATGGGCCAGTTTATCACCGCTCTCTATTAGAGAATGAGGAGATCAAGCGACTTATCCAATAACTGCTCCATAAGGGGCACATCCATCCCAACTCATCACCTTGCAGGAGCCCAATTGTGCTAGTACAAAAGAAACATGGAACCTGACGACTCTGCATTAACTACCGGGCTCTGAATAAAATCACAGTCAGAAACCGGTACCTGATTCCATGAATTGACGAACTCCTTGATCAACTCACGGGGGCCAAATACTTCAGTAAGATTGATCTGAAGTCTAGCTACCACCAGGTCTCGATAGAACAGACAGATGTATGGAAAACTGCCTTCAATTCAAAGGAAGGTCTTTTTGAGTGGTTGGTCATGACCTTTGGTTTGACAAATGCTCCAACCACTTTCATGAGGATGATGGACAATATCCTATGACCATTCACCAATACTTTTGTAGTGGTGTATCTGGATGACATTCTCAAGACTTGGACCGAACACTTGCAGCATATTCAACAGGTTCTGCACACCCTGCGACAACACAAGCTATATGCCAACTTGGAAAAATGCTCCTTCGGCATGGACATGGTACATTACCTGGGATACATCATTGATCAACATGGAGTACATGTGGATCCAACCAAGATCTAATTCATCTGTGACTGGACAGCCCCAACCACACTCACTAAGATTCAAAGCTTCTTGGGCCTTGCCAATTTCTACCGCAGGTTCGTGTTGGGATTCTTCCATATTGCATGGGCCCTCAGCCAAATAACTAGGGGTGGTGGTAAGGCAAAATTTTCATGGGGTCGGTCCCAACAACAAGTGTTCGATGATTTGAAGCAATGCTTGTGCTCAACCTCGATACTTTCACTACCAGACCTGCAACAACCCTTTGATATCGAGACAAATGCTTCAGACTATGCAGTGGGCGTCGTTCTCACTCAGCACGACCACCCCATGGCCTATCATAGTGAGACACTATTAGATGCTATCCGTAAGTACCCTACTTATGACAAAGAAATGTACTCCATTGTGCAAGCCTGCCGCTAGTGGAGACATTACATTATTGGGAAGGAGACAGTCATCCCCACTGATCATAAGCCACTGTAGTTCATGTAGACACAAGGAAAATTGCAGAATGATCACCATCAAAAGTGGTCCACATACTTGCAGCAATTTCACCTCAACATCAAGTATAAAACATAAAGCAAAAATCACGTCATTGATTGCCTCAGCAGACCGCCAGTTGCGACACTCATCACAGTGCTAGACTCCTGTGACCATGAGACCTCTGGATGACCCCAACTCTATGAGATAGACCCAGACTTCGCCACCACCTACCAAATGTTGGGTGCAAACGCAGTTGTCAATAATTTCCATCTTCAGGATGGGTTGTTGTGTCGTATGGGCCATATTTGTGTTCCATTAAGCGAGTGAGCGAAGCTAATCTAGGAATCCCACTACAGTCGGGTGGCATGACACTTCAGTGTCGAAAAGACAGTGGTAATGCTACAAAAACATTTCTACTGGCCGAAACTTTGACAGGAGGTCAGCAAGTATATCAGGTCCTGCACTGCCTGCGCTATTGCCAAACCAACCAGTAAAAAATAGGGCATGTACACCCCTCTTCCTACTCCTGACAGGCCATGGGAATCCATCTCAATGGACTACATGTCGGGCCTCCCGTCCACCAAGCGAGAAAATGATTGTGTTTTTTTGTTGTTGACTGCTTTTCTAAGATGGTGATTTTGGTTGCCTTCAAGAAGAACATCACAACAGAGGCGATTGCCAAGCTCTTCTTTGAACAAGTCTGGGTACATTTTGGAATCCCACAAACCATTGTCTCAGATCGGGACAGTTGATTTCTCAGCACATTCTGGTCGAGCCTCTGGTCACTGCTGGACACCAAGCTCACCAAATCCATGGCCTTCTACCCCCAGACAGATGGCCAAACCGAGGTCGTAAATCGAATGATTGTGCATATCTTTCGCATGTATAATTCAAAGAACCCTCACACATGGGATGAGAGCCTTCCCTATGTCCAACATAGCTACAACCGAGCCCTGCATAGCTCAACCGACCACAACCCCTTTCAGGTGGGGTTGGGATTCCAACCATTGGGTCCCATAGATGTTGCACTTCCCCTCGGGGTCACCTCAACCGACTCATCTCCTTCTCCAACTGAAGCTGACAAAGCTACCTGGTTCATCGAGTGGATCCAACACATCCGCCAACAGGTTCAGGATATCCTACAGAAGTCCAATGACAAGTACAAGCAACGCCATGCTCAACATCGGGTGCCACATAAGTTTCAGGTGGGCGACAAAGTTTGGTTGCATTTGCAGAAAGAGCGCCTTATAGGACTCCATCAGAAGCTTCGCCCACTCCGTTATGGGCCGTACACCATCACCAAGGCCGTGGGGGATAATGATTTTGAGCTCAACATTCCTCATTTCCTTGGCCTATACCCAATGTTCAACGTGGATCTCCTTCGCCCTTATTTCCCACCATTATTAGACACCTCAGACGTAGCAGAACAACTGACACCAACAGAGCTCAACCCCGACTGCATACAACATGCATACAATGATCAGATTGTGGACACACAGATCAAGGGCACTCGACAACAAAGGATCCAGCTTTATCGAGTCGTCAAAGCAGGGCAACTCCTGCACCAAGGCAAGTGGCTCATCCGGGGCCAAATTCAACAGAAATTTCCTCATCTGATGGGGGAACTGAACGCAATGGAGACCATTGCTTCCTAAGGAGGGAGGATTGATCTAGGTGGATATTGGTGGCCACCCACCTTTTCCAACTCGCTCAAAATAGTTTTCTGGTAATTTTGACAATTTACTATTTTTAGCAGTTTTAACTTCCGGGGCCATTTTGAGGGCCTAAATAAAGGTTTTTCGTGACCGATCTTCTCAATGATAGCCGAAGGCATGATCGAGCCCCCAAAATGAATCTCCTCGACGATACCTTTCCAACAGGCTATCATACGCGTAAAACGAAGATCGCATGCCAAAGTTACGATCCCAGGAAGTTGATGTACTAACTTACCCAGACGGGGCCCACATGACTTTTGGCGCTTCATCTCTTAGGGTTAGGTTTTTGGACATCTAGGGTTTTTGGCATTCCTGTTTATTATAAAAAGGCTTTCAGAGCATCATTGTAATCATCTTCTTGCGAATGAGCGCAACCATCACATCTCTTCTCAGTGATAAGCCGCCACCATTCCAACAAGCTTGTTTCCGCTGCATTTTACAGTTTCATCTTATTTCCTTATTGAGTAGAAAACCAGTTTTACTGTATCTCTGCTATTTTGTGTTAAGGACTTGTCAATAATCTGTAGTCATTTCGTTCTGCTCATAAAATCCGGATCATTAGATGCTAGAAAAGAATTAGGAGAAACGTTCCAAGATCACTATAGTTTTGATGACTTAGAAGGGTAGAAAGGTCAATATTCTGACACATATTTTGAAATTGGGATCTAATTTGGGTATATGCATATGAGTCTAGGAGAAAATTTCTTTTCATCTTCAACCTTTTTGATGTCACAAAGGTGACACATTCTTTCATGCCATGGTATTTTGGGAATTGTCCAATTCCTAGTTTCACTATACACCTTGTAAGAATTAGTTCTTATTTTAGGAATATTGATTCTCTTCTTTACCTTAGTCAAAATAAATAGATACTTTTGATGTTGAAGATTAGGGTTAACCACCTCCTTATAAATATCTTAATTTTCTTTTATCCTCTAATTCTTTATGGCACCATAGATTCTCTTTAAATTTAGGTTGACCAATATTTTTAATACCATCATAAATTAATTTAGATTTACTTTAATTTTTTTTTATCTTTTCAATATCAAGATGAATCAAATTTCTTAATTTTAAATTTATCAAGTATATAAATATTTTTCAAGATGTATTTTTTTTCAAATATTTTTATTAAAAATATTATATTTCAAAAAGATTTAATTCCTCTAAAACCTTAATAAATTAAAAAATAAAATAAATCTATACATTAATTTATATTTTCAAATTTTCTTCCCTCTTCTAAAACTAGATAATAAAGATATAAATTAAAAAATAAAATAAATCTATACATTAATTTATATTTTCAAATTTTCTTCACTCTTATAAAAATAGATAATAAAGTTATCCTTAATGTATAAAATTTATAGTACTATGAGGAAAAATAAAAATAAAAATAGAATTAACACTTTCCTCATACTTTTAAAACATAATACCAATCCCTAATGTTATTGCTATGCAACAGAATAACGTTGTAATGATGCGAATGATTCTATCAGTGTCCAAAAATTCATTGGAGGTTGCCTCAAAGAAGGAAGGATACAAAATATATATGAGGGAATTATAAAATATATACGAGGCAATTGGAAATGAAAGAGAGTTTAGAATTGTTATAATTATGGAAAGATTGCTTTAAGGTACAAGATAAGAAATAAAATAATTTGTTAATTAGACATAAAGTGTAGGAATACCGAATCATATAAATATTTAGGGAATAAATAACAATATCATATCATATGACATAAAGTTTTAAGGAATATAATAATAAATAGAAAAAGAATATGTAAAAAATAAATAAAATAACAATATTAAAGGAATATAACTGTTCACTAAAGTTTTATGTTTTGTTTTTTAAAATTTTATTTTAATATTTATGTTTATTTTTTATTATAATATTTATGATAAAAAGTTTTCTTATCTTCATTATATATAAAGTAATGTTTTTTTATAAAATTTATCAAAAAAAAAAAAAAATTATATTTTTATAATATAAGTTTTTTTTAATAATGTAATTTTTTATTTTTATTTTTTAAATTGAAATTTCAATTAAAATTGGATCAATTTACTTTTATGATACATTTGTAAAATTAAAAAAAAATATATTTTAAAAATTTAATAAGTTTATTTTTATAATAATTTTTTTTTAATGTAACATTTAAAAAAAAATTATTTAAAAAAAATTAATGTTTCTATTAAAATTTGATAAATTTATGTATATATATATAATTTTTTAATTTTTTACTTTCTCAATTTTAAGTTTTAACCAAGTAAGATTACAAATGAATCTAATCTGATGTTATGCTGTGAAAAAGGTCTTTTTACTTTAAAAACCTTTTCCAAAATTGCATTAAACTTTTCATTCTAAGCATCAATTTCAAAACATTAACAACATTTTACTAAAACACATATTTTTAACAACTATAAGATCTCTGACGACCATTCAGTGTTCCCTTCAGCAAATTGATAAGATGGAAAATTCAAAGGTGGGTTATCCCATAAACTAAACTAAATTATCTGAATTTTTTTAATGGGGAGTGATTTCATTTTCGTCTGCCATTTCTGTTGTGTGATTCTTGGATGGTCATGCTGCATCATTTATCTGTGCAATTAAAGAAGAAATAAAAACAAATATGGTCCAGCCAACATAAATTTGTGCAATAAATTTTCCACAGAAAATTAAAAACAAATATGGTCTAGCCAACATTAGTGTAATAAATTTTCTGCAAAGAATTAAAAACAAATATGTTGCAGCAAACAATTGTGCAATAAATTTTCCACAGAGAACTAAAAACAAATATGGTCCAGCCGACATTTGTGCAATAAATTGTCCACAGAGAACCAATTTCTGTCATAAATCCTTTGTTTAAAAAGTTAAAACATAGGGCAGATTGTTTTTGTTACATATAAAGTACATACACATCAAAACACAGGCAGATTCAAATAGGAGAAACTGAGATTCAAACTGGAAAAACCCATTTTGGGTAGAAAATTATGTAATGTTATCCTATAAGAATATAGGAATTATACAATTTTTTTTATCTGGTTGAATCGGCGAGGGTAGGCTCCGGCTACCACTGTAACCTCTGGATATACTCATACTGCTTTGCATTTGGCACAAAGAGCTGATAGAGATTTGAACCAACAACCTCACCAAAAAAAATACTTCATCACTAACAACTTCACAAAAGTACTTTATTGCCAACTGATAAACATCTAAAAACACTACAATTATATATTTGTTGGAAAGGTTATTAATAGATAAAATGTATTATCTACAACTATGTTATTGCTTGTACAAGGAAAATCGCATTATAAATCACCGAAGTGGTTCACAGCATTTTCGAATTGAGATGCAGTGTTTGTCAAATCCACTTTGGTGGTAGCTGATCCTATCATTGTTTGGATGTCTGTCCAATAACCGAATCCCGAATACGGCAGAGACAGAATCCTTTACTCTAATGGGTCAATACATACAGCGACACCTTGCAAGCCTGGTTTGGATTTGGCGTCTGCCTGTTCCAACAGAAGGCAAGGCCAAGGCCAATCGCCATCCCAACCAATCCTGACGGAAAATTAGCACTGTGACATTACCTCTCTCGAGGAAAAAAACGAAAGAAAGTCAGATCTCTAACATATACAATTATTATCATAGAAGGAAAATCAAAAGAAAAACCAAAGAAGAGTGGTTTTAGTAATATTATTGTCAGCTTACAGGGATATAGATAGATTGACCAGTGCAATGTAAACGAAAGAAAATATGTAAAAGAGATGTTAAATTCGATTCTCACCCTGATTTATTTATGTTCCATACTTGCAAGCTATGTAACACAACTAAAATTATAATGATAGCTGCAAATTACAGATTCACCAATTAAAAAAAACCATAAACATTACTATCAGTGATGAACCCCAGGCTCCGAGCATGAGCTGAGTTGGTCGTAAGGATTGTAGCAGCATCGGATGTGGCAATGGCTGGTTGGGCGGCTTTTCCTCGTAGGAAAGGGCGTCGGCCTGCTACCTGCCAGATGAGAGGCCGGCGCCATCTCCCCTGCGAAGGAAACCCACTCAACCCCGATTATCTTATGATCATCCTCCTCCTCTTATTCTACTCTCAACTGAATGGAGAAGAGAAGCAGTATATATGGGCGGTTTGAATGCTCTGTATCACACGCTGTGTAGATATGTTATGGACCATCCAATTACTTGAGTATAGGGTTAGGTGACGCCATCCTGCTTCTGTCATGACTTGGGTTCCGCACCTCCCCTGCTTCTGTCATGGCTCATGTGTTAAGCTATCGAGGGTTGTGGCATATAATATTATAAACCACGCGGGAAAGGGAATAATCGCTATTTATGGAGTAGTCTAAACGTTTTGTTTTCCGATAACATTTTACAGAATTCCGATAACATTTTAGAGAAAATAAAAATATGCAGGCAAAATTAGAATCCAGAATCCATGGAGATAGAATACAATCTAAAGCTCTATCCAAGTTCCAACCGAAAGGAGACATCAGATTCAATGGATAAAGTTACATAACGTCCAATCAACGCCAACATTGGTGCATTTCAGACGTCGTACGGGAGGAGAGCATCATGGAGTGGAGAGCACTTTAGCTGGCTTCTAGACACGTGAACCTAAATCGTGGACAAAGAATCTGAGATCAATCTTTGTCTTTAATCAAAACATATAAAATAAAATAAGTAGTAGATATGCTTTGTAAATCTATATTGTTGGATAAATAAGTATAAAGTTCTAATTAAAAAGAAAAAAAAAGATATTATATTAATAAAAGGTAAGAGTAATTTTCACATTTATACAAGTTGGATCCTAAAAAGCTTTGGAGCCAAATTTTAAAACACAATACTAAAGAAAATAATAGGATTCCCTCAACATAGTGGAATTCCTACCTTACTAATGCCATGGACACCATTCCTATTGTCCCTACAAAGGAATAAGTTTTTTCTTAAGATGACATAGTGTTCGGGGTTAAGCGGCTCGCAAATGGGAAAGCTAAGGACATTGAAGGCTACCAAGCTGAAATTTTTAAAATCGGAGGGCCTATCCTTATCCCTCACATACACAAGTTCTTCAATTTAGCAATCAAGCAGGGCTTCCCTAAACCCTGGACGCAAAGCCTCATTGTTCTTGTTTTTAAAAATGGGGATAGAAACATTCCCTCTAATTACAAGACCATTATGATTAGCCCGATTTTAGCCAAGCTTTATGGAATTCTTTTGGAAAAGAAGATT
>ML857217.1:8580-27140 GCA_009831015.1 Picea engelmannii | reverse complement strand
TAGAAAATGAGGATAGTTCTTCCAAATACACACACATGACAGGAAACAAAATAACTATGAGAATAAAAAGAAAACAAGTAGATAACTTGGAAGGTGAATTCAAGAAAATAAAACCGTCCACCTTTGATGGAGAATCAAGGACACATGAAGAGGTTTAAGCATGGCTACTAGATATAAATAAATGCTTCCAGATTTACAACTACTGTAGTAATATGAAAGTCGGAATGGCCATTTACAACTTCAAGGGAAAAGCAAGTATCTAGTGGAAAGAACTGAAAATGGCTAATAGATTGAAAGAGAAAAAAAATGGAATGGTTAGATTTTAAAAAATATTTCATGAAGCATTGGTCAGAAAGTTATTACAAAAGAAAAACTAAGGAATTCTATGACTAAGACTTGGGAAAATGACCATGGACGATCTGATAAATAAATTTCTAGAACTATTGAGATTTGTACCATACATCAAAGAAGACAAAGTAAAGATACAACGATTCTTAAGTTGTCTACCACTGTCATAAAAAGACAGAATTGAATTTGACAATCCCAAGTCTTTAAATGAAGTGTTTATAAAGGCTCAAATGTGCTATGATCAGTACAAATAGAGGTTTGGAATTCCCATGGCATGGAAGGCCAAGAAACAGGACTAAATGAATCACTGAAAGAAAGGATTCCAATGAACCCATTTCCGTAATATGGAAAAAAAAAATCCAATAGAAGGACTATCATTCAAACACCCAGGGCAATCAAGGGGGAGGTAGACCAGTTAAACTTGGAGTCAAGAAAGTTGGGGACAACCCCAGAGAACCATTGAAGTGTTGGGAGTGTGGAGAACCTCACTTGAGGAGAAATTGTCTAGGCTTAATTTCCACGGAAAGAACCTCCGTCCATAACCTGGAACAAGCTTAGATAGTAGGAGATATGGGAAGAAGCATGCACATAATTAATGCGGTTGTGGATGGTAGGAAATTTGATCATCAATCCACTATCGTGGAGGTTCAAGGTAAAATTCATGATAACCACATTTCCATATTAATTGACCCAGGAGCTAGTCTGAGTTATGTTACTCTTAGTTTAGTTGAATTAAACAAACTCAAGAAAGTAAAGCATGTTAAGTCCTGGTTAGTACAGTTAGCAACGGGGACCAAGAGAAATGTAACATATTTTATTCGTGAATGTGAACTCAGCATAGACAATCAAGGGACAAAGTTATATATGGACATTTTACCTTTGGGATCTTACGATTTAATTGTTGGAATGGATTGGTTAGAGAAATATAAAGTAATATTAAACTTTTACGAAAAGTCACTTATTTAAAGAGACAAAAACAACACAATTAGGACAATACAAGGGATCAAAAGACCAGTTTCGGTTAGGAAAATATCAGCCATGAATTTTAAGAAATGTATGAACAAAGGTTGCCAAGTTTAAGTTGTTCAGGTAACTAGTCTATTAGAAAAGGAAAAAAAAAACAGCTTAGAGGACTTTGTAGTCCTACATGGGTTTAGAGATGTATTTATGGATGAAATACCAGAACTACCTCCAAGAAGAGAGATAGATTTCTCTATATATCTACTACCTAGATCTGCCCTAATATGTAATGCACCTTATAGAATGAGTCTATCCGAATTAACAGAACTAAAAATTCATCTGCAAGAACTATTAGATAAAGAATATATCATACCAAGTGTCTCATCTTGGGGATCACCGATCCTCTTCGTTAAAAACAAATATGGGACCCTGAGGTTGTGCATTGAGTATCGACAATTAAATAAGATGATGATAAAGATTAAGTATCATTTACCTAGAATTAAGGACCTATTTAACCAAGTTGGAGAAGCAAGGATCTTCTCTAAGTTAGATTTAAGGTCGGGTTATCACCAAGTCAGAATAAAAGATGGAGATATAAATAAAACAACATTTAGAACACGTTATGGACAATATGAGTTTGTAGTAATTCCATTCGGTCTTACTAATGCACCAACAACCTTTATGTGTTTGATGAATAGTATATTTAGTCAATATCTCGGTAAATTTGTGTAGGACTTTATCGATGATATTTTAGTTTACTCAAAAATAGAAGAACATGAAGAACATTTGCAAATAATATTACAAACCTTAAGGAAACATAAGTTGTATGTGAAGTTTGATAAGTGCGACTTCTACCAAAAAAAGATATAGTACCTAGGACATGTGATATTCAAAGATGGTATTGCAATTGATCTAGAAAAGATAAAAGCCATTATGGAATGGACTATCCCTAAGGATGTAGCAGACATCAGATCATTCATGGGAATTATCGATTATTAACAAAGATTTATCAAAGGATTTTCTAAGATCGCTTATCCAATTACATCCCTACAGAAAAAGGGAATAAGATTTACTTGGTCACAAAAATGTCAGGACAAATTTGATAAATTTAAAAGATTGTTAACTACAACACCTATCCTAAGGGAAGCGGATCCCGATAAAGATTTTACAGTTGTGTGGATGCAAGAAAAGAAGGCTTGGGAGGTGTCCTAACACAAGATGGACACATCATATGTTACGAATCACATAAATTGAAAGAACCTGAAGGAAATTACGTTACACATGATTTGGAATTAGCAGTCGTAATTAATTCTCTAAAAATATGGCAACATTATTTAATGGGGACAAGGTTTCTGTTACTAACCAACAATAGTGGTGTAAAACTTTTATTTAGCCAACCAGATCTCAACGCAATGCAAGCAAGATGGTTGGCCTTTTTAATTGAATTTGATTTCCATGTAAGACACATCAAAGGTAAAGAAGATAAATTTTCAGATGCTCTAAGTCGGAGGACTAATGGAATTTAAGAGATAAGTGTTAGCAAAGCAAAAAATGACATCCAACAAAAAATAAAATCTGCAAGCAGTAATGACAAAAAGTACATCAAAACAACAAGAAAATTACAAGAAAATGCAAAAAAACTGAACAAAATAGATCTGAGTTTAGATAAAAATGGACTGCTAAGGTTTAAAGACATTCTGAACATACCTAATTATGCTTATTTAAAATAAAAAAAAATTGACGAATTGCACAAAAGGCCATATTTTGCTCATCCAAGATACTAGAAAATGATAACAACTTTAAGAAAATTGTTTTATTGGCCTAACATGAAGAGTGAAACAACTAAATATTTATCTAAATGCTTAGGTTGTCAAAAGGTAAAGGTTGAACATCAACATTCATCTGGTCTTCTACAACCTCTACCTATACCAGAATGGAAGTGGGAGATTATCTCATTGGACTTCATCACAAGTTTGCCTAAGACTCAAAAGAAAAATTACTCGATTATGGTAGTGATTGATAAACTTAGAAAATATGCACATTTTATACATGTGAAATCTACTTATAAAGCAATTAATATTGATGAAATTTTTATGAAGGACATATTTAGATTTCATGGAATTCCTAAGATGGTGATCTCTGATAGAGATGTTAAATTTACGTCAAAGTTTTGGAAGGAATTGTTTGCAGGACTGGATACTAACCTGAATTTCAGCACAAGCTACCATCCACGAATGGATGAGAAAACCGAAAAAATGAATTAGATTGTGGAAGACATGTTATGAATGTACATAAGAATGAAACCAATTAAGTGGGAAGAGTGCCTACACATAGTTGATTTTTCTTATAATAATGGATATCAGACATCAGCCAAGATGAGTCCCTTCGAATAATTATACGGAAGAAAATGCACAACCCCGATTAGTTGGGATAATCTAGTTGACAGGCTTATGATGGGATCGTAAATGCTCCAGGAAATGGAGAAAATAGTAAAAAGGATACAACAAAATTTAAATGAGACCCAAGAACGACAGAAAATCTACACATATTTAAAAGGGAGACACCACGAATATCAAATTGGGGACCATGTGTATTTGAAAGTCAAAGTAAGGAGGAACTCTCTAAAGCTAGAAAATTGTTCAAAGATGGCACCCAGTTTTTATGGACCCTTCGAGATTTTAACTCAAATCAGACCTGTGGCATGTCAACTAACACTTCTTGCAAACTTAAAAGTTCATAATGTTTTTCATGTTTCCTTATTAAAAATGTATATTCATGATCCTACTCACATCATTGATTGGAACATGGTGCAAGTGGAACTAGAAGGCGAGTTCCAAGACGAACCTATGTGTATTGTGGACAAGAAAGAAATAGTACTATGGAACAGAGCCTTCACCGAGGGAAAAGTTCAATGGAAGCACTTTAGCCCTGAGGAGGCCACTTGGGAATTGGAGGAATATTTGCGGAAATCTTATCCAAACCTATTCCGAGAGAGGAATGAACACTAAGGACAATGTTGTACTTAAGGGGGAGAGGATGTAATATCCTCAAATTTTAGAATATTAAATTCTAAGTGAACTTTGAAATAAACTTTCATTTTTGGAAAATTCGAATTTGGAAATTATTTTCCATTTATGGAAAATCTGAATTTGGAATTTTGATTGTTGTAATTAATTATTCGATGATTGTTGGGAAAAGATTTGACTTGCCCAACTGTCCTCTTTTATTTGACCTGTGTGTAAGACAAACTTTTAATAAATTAAATGCTGGAAGACAAATGGAACAACCAGGTTAAAAATATATGACCATGACTCCATGAGTGGGGAAAAGGTTTGAATTACCTCAAGGATGTTTTTTATGAGTGGAAGATGTGATATTTGACCACTAGGAGCCCATAAAAATCAGGGATTTGTAAAGCTGTTAACTTCCCCGAGGAGGGAAGGAAATACCTAGGCACAAGGATGCATATTTTAACAACATATGGAGGAGACAAGACATTGCGTAGTATGTTGGGAAAAATAAACTATTTGTTGTTATGAGAACTGTTAGTGTGAGGCAAAGCATGTTTTGATCTGTGGATGGTAAATATAGCTAAGGAGGATCATTCAGTTTGCCCTTATGGACTCATGGTCAGGCTACCGGGTGAGCAATACAAGTGAACTTGGTTGTTCTTTTCTATGGTTGGGTGGAACATGGTTGTTTCATTTGTATTCCAGCATCAGATTTTACATTTGTATCTCATCTTGTGTTATTTTGTCAATGTTATATTTATGGTTATCATTTGTTAGGAATATGTTGAGTGTGTATACATAATTGAAATCAATTCTTAAGGGACTGTATGATCATGTTTTCCTATGGCTTATCATAGTTAAATGATACTGGATATATTGTTTATTTGAAATGTGATGGTTGTACATATGTGTGTGTGTGTGTGTGTGTGTGTGTGTGTGCGCTCATACATAAAGAAATAAAAAAAACTATTTTTTTGTTCCTATTGACCATTAAATATAGTTGTAAATATATATTTAACTATGTGTGTGTGTGTGTGTGTGTGTGTGTGTGTGTGTGCTCATACATAAATAAATGGTATAACTATTTTTATGTTCCTATTGACCATTGAATTATATATATTTTGAATTGCTATTCAAATCTATACATACACAAATACCACAGAGAATAGATAGAATGAATAATAGTCCTAATACATTATTTATTACCACAAGAAATATAGTGATTCAGTAGACTACAAAGTGTATTGTAAAATTAGTTGTCATATTCAAATAAATCTTGTTCAAATATTACAGTTGGAGTACCATAAAAAAAACACCTCTGTGACATCCCCAAAAATAAAATATTTTTGAAATTTAAAATTTCTGGAAATTTATTCTGTTTTTAGTAAATTCGAATTTGGAAAATGTTTGCCATTTATGGAAATTATGAATTTCGAATTTGGTAATTGTAATTAATTATTTTGACTATTGGGAAGAGACCTGATTTGACCCAACTAACTATTTGACTATGACACTTGTATGCAAACAGAATAGTTTATATTGATTTCAAGAGGACAAATGCAACAACCATGTTAAATTTAGCTGATCATGACTCCATGAGTGGGGAACTTGTTGGAACTACCTCTGGGATGATTATTACAAGTGGAAAATCAGAGATTTGGCCATTGGCGGCCCCTGAAAAATAAGGGATTTAGAAAGCTGTGAAAATCCCCAAGGGAGGGACAAAGCCCTGGGCAAAATTGATAAATAGCATATGTGAGGAGGCAGGATGCTACCAAGTATGCAGAGAAAAGGGACTATGGATTTTCCTTGTTGTTATGAACACTATTGAGTAAGTGTGAGGCAAGAGGATAAATGTTGGAATTGTGGACATTGTTGAGGAGGAGTCTTCCAAATTCTCCCTCATGGATTCATGGTCAGGCTAAGGGGTGAATTGGGCAAGAAATTTTGGTTGCCTATTCTACGATTGGGAGGAACGTAGTTATTCCCTTTGCCTTCCCACAAAACTGGTTCAGATATGTTGATCTACTCCTTCTCTGTGTTAAATAATGATTTATACCGGTGATATGTATATGCTAATTCTGTATTGAAGTACTTCCATGGGAGAAATCTCTCATGTCATAATCCATTTTTGTAATAGGGAAAACTTATTGGTTTGTAATCATTTCACCACTTTATGACGGCGGATCGGTGGCCATCTTGACCCTTCAAGACGTGAGGGTTTACTGTCAAGTGGTGGCCACCTTAGCCTTTGTAGGCCACCAAATACCATCACCACCCTGATTTAATTTTTGTTAAGGTCGAAGGAGCAAGTTTTGTTCCCATAAATACTTGAATCATATTGTAATTTCGGACACAGAGGGTGAGATAGCTTGAAAGCATTTCCTGAATTGGTTTGGTTATTCCTTGTTTTGGAGGTTTTCTCTGCGATTATAATTTTTCTATTATTGAGTTTGTGAACTCATTTTTATTTCTTAATAAATTCATTTTTTGAGCAAACACAGTAATTAATTGTTTTTACCAATTACGAGCCTGGTCATTTATTTATTTCGAGTTTATTTGTTGGAGCATGTGATTTTAAAAAGAGATTAAATACAAAATTTATATTTCGGCATTCGGGACTTGCTTGTTACATATATGCGGAGTTCCTTTGCTTTACCAAACACCAAAACCCAAAATTGTTGGGCCCACACCCTAATCTCATTTCGCAATTCATCCTTTCTTACTTCATTTTGTTTGTGCGTTAGGTGTTTGTAAACCCCAAAATTCCAAACCCCGAAACCCCAAAGTGTTGGTCCCACATTCCATTCACATTTTTGCAATTCGGGAGTTGTTGTATGTTGGTGTTTGGCATTTGAAATCATGAAATACCGAACCCCGAAACCTCGAAGTGCTAGTCCCACATTCCATTCACATTTTTGCAATTCAAGAGTTGTTCTATGTTGGTGTTTGGCATTTGAAATCGCGAAATCCCAAACCCCGAAACCCGAAAGTGTTGGCCCACATTCTTTCCACATTTTGTGATTCGGTAAACAGCGTGGTCTTTTGTTTTTTTAGTTCAGCATTTGTAATCTCCGAAACCCGATTGACCTCTGTTTTTTCACAAAACTGTAGGAACATAGTAGGAATTATTTGTTATAGGAACAACTCTAATACTGTAATGAATGGACTGGTAGAAACGATGGAGGATCTTCATCCGGGATAGAGGTATAATAGAAATAATAGATCATATTACAAGTCACTATGTACAGGGCATGACAAGTACATAAATTATTGTATATGAAAGTATTAAACTAATTAAGCAGATTTTGGCGTGATTTTTTTCTAAGAGTTCTTCTTGCCATGAGGTCATACACCTTTAAGTATTTGAAATTTTGTAATTAGACTATTGTTTAATGGCATAAACTGTAGAGAACAAGATGAGATCCTTCAAGTTAACTATGCTTGATGTGTAAGCTACTGGTGTGTAAGAATGAGACCCAAGTTAGGTAGATATACTTCCATGTTTATTTTTTTTGTAAGTAAAGATGCAGGACCGTAGCATGTAACTGAGCATTCCAATTATTAAACCAGAATCAATATGAAACTATACGTATGATAGTGAATCGCTCTATATATATTTAGAGAAACTATAGGTATGTACACACTTATAGGTGGAAATAAGTACAGATGTTAATGGAGAGTTAAAGTGAATTCCCTACAGTAAGAATGATAATATATGTCTTTATACGCGCACATAGAAGACAGTCAAAATACCTATTGTTCTAGCAGTCATGAAGATCCAACCTTGCAATTAAAAGAATAATTAAATGTGCAGAACTGATTACTTTGACAATCCCAGACTCCTTGTCCTTCCAACTCGTGGTCGCTGAAATGCTGAAAGGGACTTAATAGTTTTGGATCTCCCTTAGCCTTCGTCCTCGTGACCACCACTATGTGACCACTCACTTAACGTCAAAGTGCTATCAGCTTTTCACGATTCGGGGAATCGCAATGCAAGCATTCCTCCTGTTCTAGGTCCTTCAAACTCTTGGACCCCAAAATGCCGAAATCTCCCCCTTGAGAGATCAATGGTCTACATTCCTCTTGAACCGACGACCATGATCCCACTGGATCGACAATCCACAAACTTTCAATATTTTCCCCGAACCTTGACCACTTACCACGTGTCATCCTTGATGGACGGTGTCGATAGTTTTGCAATTTCGTGAACCAAGAGTTCATGATGCAGCGACTCCAAAATCACTTGCCGCTCCAAGCCCCAAACTCCGAAATAGCAAAATTCAATGCCTTAGAGTGTTGGAAGACACTCAACCTCAATCTCCTCGTTTCTCTGCAAGATCCAACGACTCTCACAACTTCAACACTTCTTCCACGAAGTCTTTCCACCATTCATATGACTCCTTACCTGGGGTGCTTCTAAGCGCTTAAATCCGTCGTAACTTGGTGTGATCCTATGGCTCTTGGGATTTCATCACTTCTCCCCGAAGTGTCTCCACCATCTGTTTTAGTTGCTCCCCT
Source organism: Picea engelmannii (assembly GCA_009831015.1). Taxonomy (NCBI): domain Eukaryota; kingdom Viridiplantae; phylum Streptophyta; class Pinopsida; order Pinales; family Pinaceae; genus Picea; species Picea engelmannii. The sequence goes on along the minus strand of ML857217.1, from coordinate 18,300 downwards.
GCACGACCACCAAGAGGTTAAACTCTGTGCACCCAGATCCTTTCTCTGAACCTCAAGGGTTCCTTCGACCTAAGTTTAGATATTGCCTATATACATATAAGTATGTTGGAGTAGTTTGAAAGTTAAGGAAAGTGATAGAAATATGGAAAGAATTTATCCACATAAGTTGTTTTGTTCGAAGTAAACTAGACTAGTGTAATAATCTCATTATGGACAGAAATGAATCTTACCTTCACTTAAATTCTAAATCTTAAACGAAATTGAATTATGTCATAGAATTTTTTTTTATGGTGAATTTGAGGTACCTTACATATGGTATCAGAGAAAAAGATAGAACACTAGGCTTGAAGAGGGCCACAATAACTACTTAGTATACATTCTGACATATGTAAAACTAATAAATCTTATCGTTTCAAACAGAAAGCCCTTTCTATTTTTTTTGTAAATTATGGCAGCTCAGGAGGGTGCAGAAATCAGGATGCAAGGAAATCTGCAGCAAGGACCTCCCGGAGATCCAAGATAGAACAGTGATGGAATCTCACCCATGAAGGTGTTGGAAAGAATGAGGAATCTTATTGTTCAACTACAGGTTTTGAAGGCTGACAATGAAAAATTGAAGAAAGCACAGCAGGAACAGCAAGAGATAAATCAAGTCCTGTTGCATAGTATAGTAACCAAGAAAAGCCCAAAAGACGATAACCATGATGAAGAGGTCAGCAAAAGGGCCTCCAAGAATTCCGGTCCGGAAACATAAAAGGAGATAGTTCGTCAGAAGGGACACCTTCAACTAAAGACAAAACTATACCAGACAGAAAAAGAAAACAAGTAGACCACCTTGAAGGAGAATTTAAAAATATTAAACTAGCTACCTTTGATGGAGAATCCAGGACAGGAGAAGAAGATGAGGCATGGTTGTTGGACATCAAAAAATACTTCTAAATCTACAACTATTCCAACAACATGAAGGTTAGAATGGCCATGTACAATCTGAAGGGGAAGGCCATCATTTGGTGGCAGGACCTGAAATTGGCCAAGGGCCTAAAGGAGAAACAGTTGGAATGGTATGACTTTAAGAAGTATTTCAAGAAACAATACCTTTCTGAAAGCTATTATGAAAGGAAGATGAAAGAATTTTACGAGTTATGACTCGGACAGATGACGATGGAGGACCTTATAAATAAATTTCTGGAACTACTAAGGTTCGTACCATACATTCGAGAGGATAAAGTAAAAATCCATTGATTCTTAATCTATTTACCATAGGCCTACTGAGACAGAATTGAGTTTGACAACCCCAAATACTTGAGTGAGGTATTTAGGAAAGAACGAATGTGCTATGACCAGTATAAACAGCAGGTAAAGTTTCCCAAGACCTGGAAGGATTAAAAGCAAGATCGAATGAACCAGCGGAAGAAGGGATACCAACCAGCTCTTTATCGGAATGCAGCAAAAAGTTTACCAAGGAAGGATTTTCACTCCAATCATCTGAATACACAAGGTAGTGGTAAACCAGTAAACCTAGGAATGAAGAAGTTTGGGGACAACTCCCATGAGCCATTAAAGTGTTGGGAGTGTGGAGAGCCTCATCTAAGGAGGAGTTGTCCATGTTTAATGGAAACAAAACTATTGTTCACAATTTGCAGGAAGCCTCGACAGTGGGAGACGTGGGAAGAAGTCTGCATCGGATAAATGCAGCCATAGATGGTCGACAAGCTGACCACCAGTCCTCAGTGGTAGAAATCGAAGGTAAAATCAATGACACTTGAATTGTTGTTTTAATTGACCCTAGAGCTAGGTTAAGTTATATTACTCCCAATGTATTAGAGTTGAATAAAATTAAGAAACTGAAGCACGCAAAATCATGGCTTGTGCAACTAGTAACAGGTACTAAGAGGAAAGTAGTTGACTTTATTTCTGATCTTGAGTTCATCTTAGATGGTCAAAAGATAAGGACCAATCTGAACATCCTACCACTAGGATCTTATGATATTATTATCGAGATGGATTGTTTGAACAACACAAAGCAATACTAGACTATTATACAAAGACACTTAGCTATAAAGATAATTTTGGCACTTTTAGAACAGCCCAAGGCATACCAAAACCGGTATCAGTCAGACAAGTTTCAGCGATGCAACTCAAGAAATGTATTAGAAAGGGATGTCAAGTTTACGCCATCCAAGTTACGAATCTATTAGGAAAAGAAGATAAGCCCAAGCTAGAAGACTTTGTTGTCCTACGTGAATTTAGAGACATGTTTGTGGATGAGATACTAGAATTACCTCCTAGAAGGGAAATAGATTTATCCATAGACTTACTACTTAGATCAGCCCCTATCTCAAAAGCACCCTACCGAATGAGTCTACCAGAACTGACATAATTAAAAATACAATTACAAGAATTGTTGGACAAAGAATATATCAGACCAAGTGTCTCACCATGGGGAGCACCAGTCCTCTTTGTGAAAAATAAAGATGGTACTCTAAGACTATGTATCGATTATAGACAACTGAAAAAAATGACCATTAAGAACAAATACCCCTTACCTAGGATAAATGATCTGTTCGATCAAGGTGGTGGGGCCAAGATCTTTTCAAAATTGGATTTATGATCTGGTTATCATCAAGTTAGGATAAAGGACAAGGACATAAACAAAACAACTTTTTGAACAAGATATGAACACTACGAGTTTGTATGCATACCTTTCGGACTCACTAACGCACCAGCGACATTTATGTTCTTGATGAACAGCATTTTCAGTCAGTACTTAGACAAGTTCGTAGTAGTATTTATCGACAATATTCTGGTCTATTCTAAAACAGAGGAGGAACATAATGAACACTTAAGAATAGTTGTGCAAACATTAAGGAAACACAAACTATACGAAAAAATTCAACAAATGTGACTTTTATCAAAAAAAAAATACAATATTTAGGACATGTCATTTCCTCAAAAGGTATTGCCATAGACCCAAAAAAGATAAAATCCATTATGGAATGGGCAATACCTAAGGATGTGGCAGATATCCAGTCATTCATGGGAATCACCGGATATTATCGTAGATTTATAGAAGGGTTTTCCAATATAGCCTACCCTATCACGTCACTACAAAAGAAAGGAACCAAGTTTAACTCGTCGCAAAAGTGTCAAGACAACTTTAACAAGCTGAAAGAATTATTGACATCGACACCCATTTTGAAGGTAGAAGACCCAAATAAAGACTTCACAATTTGTGTTGATGCAAGTAAAGAGGGACTTGGTGGTGTCCTAATTCAGGAGGGGCACGTGATCTGTTACAAGTCCTGAAAATTAAAAGAACACGAGCGAAATTATGTCACTCATGACTTAGAATTGGCAGCAGTAATACATGCCTTAAAAATGTGGCAACACTATATAATGGGCAGAAAATTCCTACTATTGATGGATAATAAAGGGGTGAAATATCTGTTTAACCAACCAAATCTTAATGCAAGACAAGCAAGGTGGCTAGCCTTCCTGAGAAAATTCGACTTCAAGGTCAGAAATATCAAGGGTAAGGAAAATAAAGTAGAAGACGCTTTAAGTAGAAGAGTCCATGGGTTATTTGAGATAAACATCAGCAAGGAAGAAAGTGATATGGAACAAAGAATAAGGATGGCAAGTATTAACGACAGAAATTACACTAAGATAATGACAGGATTACAAAACAGTACGGCCAACTCTGACAAACCAGATCTAAGCATCGATAAGAAAGGACTATTACAACTTAAAAACAGACATTACATACCAGATTCAACAAAATTGAATTCAACAATTTTGGAATAAGTGCATAAGAAACCGTATTCTGGTCATCCAGGTTATAAGAAAACAATAACAACACTTAGAAAACTATTTTTCTGTCCTAGTATGAAGGGAGAAACAGTAGAATACTTGGCTAGGTGCCAATATTGTCAACAGGTTAAGGCCGAGCACCAGCATCCATCCGAGCTATTACAGCCATTACCAGTATCAGAATGGAAATGGGAGACTATATCACTGGACTTTATAACAGGTTTTCCTAAAACTCAGAAACATAATGATTCTATCATGGTTTTAATCGATAAACTCAGTAAGTCTACACACTTTATTCCTGTAAATTCTACTTTTAAAGCTATAAACATTGTTGAAATATTCATGAAAGAAATTTTTAGATTGCATGGTATTCCTAAAATGGTGATTTCAGATAGAGACGTAAAATTTACATCCTCTTTTTGGAAGGAATTGTTTGCAGGGCTAAACACTAACTTGAATTTCAGTACAAGTTATCATCCACAAATGGATGGACAGACCGAAAGAACAAACCAAATCATAGAGGATATGCTTTGCATGTACGTAAGAACAAAACCAAGAAAGTGGGAAGACTACCTGTACTTGGTAGAATTTGCATATAACAATGGGTACCAAACTTCGGCTAAGTTGAGCCCTTTCGAAATATTGTATGGAAGAAAGTGTATGACTCTAATTAGATGCAATAACCCGGCTGACAGACTCATGGTTGGACCAGAGCTTCTCCAAGAAATGGAAAACATGGTAAGAAAGGTACAACAGAACTTGAAAGAAGCACAGGACAGACAGAAGAGCTATGCAGATCAGAAAAGAAGACACGAAGACACTTTGAATTTCAAGTAGGAGACCATGTTTATTTGAAGGTCAAGGCCCGAAAGAGCTCGTTGAAGTTAGGGAATTGTGCCAAGCTAGCACCTAGGTTTTGTGGGCCCTTCGAGATACTAGCTCGAATTGGACTCGTAGCATATCAACTTGCACTTCCAACTAATCTAAGAATTCAAAATGTATTTCATGTTTCATTGCTGAAAAAGTATATTCATGACTCTACTGATAGGATTGATTGGAACTTGGTGCAGGTGGAACCCGAAGGCGAGTTCTAGGTGGAACCCCTGTGCATTCTGGACTAAAGAGAAATAGCACTTTGGAACACAGCCATCGCTCAGGTAAAGGTGCAATGGAAGCACTTTAGTTCTGAGGAGGCCACTTGGGAGTTGGAGGGAGATTTGCATAAATAGCATCCAATCATGTTCCAGTAAAGGAACGAACATTGAGGACAGTGTTTTACTAAAGAGGGAAAGGATGTGACATCCCCAAAAATAAAATATTTTTGAAATTTAAAATTTCTGGAAATTTATTCTGTTTTTAGTAAATTCGAATTTGAAATTTTTTTGCCATTTATGGCAATTCTGAATTTCAAATTTGGTAATTGTAATTAATTATTTTGACTGTTGGGAAGAGACCTGATTTGACCCAACTAACTACTTGACTATGACACTTTTATGGAAACATAATATTTTATATTGACTGTAGGAGGACAAATGAAACAACCATGTTAAATTTAGCTGACCATGACTCCATGAGTGGGGAACTTGTTGGAACTACCTCTAGGTTGATTATTACAAGTGGAAAATCAATGATTTGGCCATTGGAAGCCCTTGAAAATCAGGGATTTATAAAGCTACGAAAATCCCCAAGGGAGGGAAAAAGACCTGGGCAAAATTGATAAATAGCATATGTGAGGAGGCAGGACGCTGCCAAGTATGCGGAGAAAAGGGACTATGGATTTTCCTTCCTGTTATGAACACTACTAAGTAAGTGTGAGGCAAGAGGATAACTGCTAGAATTGTGGACATTGTTGAGGAGGAGTCTTCCAAATTCTCCCTCATGGATTCATGGTTAGGCTAGGGGGTGAATCAGGCAAGAAATTTTAGCTGCCTATTCTACGATAGGGAGGAACATGGTTGTTCCATTTTCCTTCCCACAAAAATGGTTCAGATATGTTGATCTACTCCTTCTCTGTGTTAAATAATCATTTATACTGGTGATATGTATATGTTAATTCTGTATTGAAGTACTTCCATGGGAGAAATCTGTCGTGTCATAATCCATTTCTGTAATAGGAAAAACTTGTTGGTTTGTAATCATTTCACCACTTTATGATGGCGGATCGGTGGCCGTCTTGACCCTTCAAGATGTGAGGGTTTACTGTCAAGCGGTGTTCGCCTTAGCCTTTGCAGGCCACCAAATACCATCACCACCCTAATTTAATTTTTCTTAAGGTCAAAGGGGCAAGTTTTGTTCCCATAAATAATTGAATCATATTGTAATTCTGGTCACAGAGGGTGAGATAGCTTGAAAGCATTTCCTGAATTGATTTGGTTATTCCCTGTTTTGGAGGTTTTCTCTGCGATTATGATTTTTCTGTTATTGAGTTTGTAAACTCATTTTTATTTCTTGATAAATTCATTTTTTGAGCAAACACATTAATTAATTGTTTTTACCAATTACGAGCCTGGTCATTTATTTATTCCGAGTTTATTTGTTGGAGCGTGTGATTTTAAAAAGAGATTAAATACAAAATTGATATTTCGACATTCGGGACTCGCTTGTTACATATATGAGGAGTTCCTTTTCTTTACCAAACACCGAAACCCGAAATTGTTGGGCCCACACCCTAATCTCATTTCGCAATTTATCCTTTCTTACTTCATTTTGTTTGTGCATCAGGTGTTCGTAAACCCTGAAATTCCGAACCCTGAAACCCCGAAGTGTTGGTCCCACATTCCATTCACATTTTCGCAATTTGGGAGTTGTTGTATGTTGGTGTTTGGCATTTGAAATCACGAAATCCCGAACCCTGAAACTCCGAAGTGCTAGTCCCACATTCCATTCACATTTTCGCAATTCGGGAGTTGTTGTATGTTGGTGTTTGGTATTTGAAATCGTGAAATCCCAAACCCCGAAACCCTGAAGTGTTGGCCCACATTCTTTCTGCATTTCGCAATTTGGCAAACAACGTGGTCTTTTGTTTTTTGTGTTCATCATTTGTAATCGCTGAAACCCGATTGACCTCTGTTTTTCACAAAACTGTAGGAACACAGTAGGAATTATTTGTTATAGGAACAACTCTAATACTGTAATGAATGGAATGATAGAAACGATGGAGGATATTCATCCAGGATAGAGGTAGAATAGAAATAATAGATCATATTACAAGTCACTATGTACAGGGCATGACAAGTACAAAAATTATTGTATATGAAAGTATTAAACTAATTAAGCTGATTTTGGCACGATTTTTTTCTAAGAGTTATGCTTTCCATGAGGTCATACACCTTTACGTATTCAAAATTTCGTAATTAGAAAATTGTTTAATGGCATAAACCATAGAGAACAAGATGGGATCCTTCGAGTTAACTATATTTGATGTGTAAGCTACTAGTGTGTAAGAATGAGACCCAAGTTAGGTAGATATACTTTCATGTTTATTTTTTCTGTAAGTAAAGATGCAGGACCGTAGCACGTAACTGAGTTTTCCAATTTTTAAACCAGAATCAAGAGGAAACTATACATATGACAGTGAATTGCTCTATATATATTTAGAGAAAGCTATAGGTATGTACATACTTATAGGTGGAAATAAGTACAGATGTTAATGGAGAGTTAAAGCGAACTCCCTATAGTAAGAATGATAATATATGCCTTTATATGCACACATAGCAGACATTCAAAATACCTATTGTTCTAGCAGTCATGAAGATCCAACCTTGCAATTAAAAGCATAATTAAATGTGCAGAATTGATTACTTTGACAATCCCAGACTCCTTGTCCTTCCAACTCCCGGTCACCAAAATGCCGAAAGGGACTTAACGGTTATGGATCGTCCTTAGCCTCCATCCACGTGATCACCACTCTATGACCACACACTTAACGTCAAAGCGCTACCATCTTTTCGCGATTCGGGGAATCGCGATGCAATCGCTCCTCCTGTTCTAGGTCCTTCGAACTCTCGGACCCCAAAATACTGAAATATCCCCCTTGAGAGATCAACGGTCCAGATTCCTCCTAAACCGATGACCACGATCCCACTGGATCAATGATCCACAACCTTGACCACTCACCAGATGTCCTCAATGGATGGTGTCGATCATTTCGCAATTTCTCGAACCGGGAGTTCACAATGCAGTGACTCCAAAATCACTTGCCTCTCCAAACCCTGAACTCCGAAATAGAAAAATTCAATGCCTTAGAGTGTTGGAAGACACTCGGCCTCAATCTCCTCGCTGCTTTGTAAGATCCAATGACTCTTGCAACTTTGACACGTCTTCCATGAAGTGTTTCCACCGTTTATACGAATCCTCTCCTGGGGTGCTTCTAAGAGCTTAAATCCCTCATAAGTTGGTGCGATCCTATGGCTCTCGGGATTTCGGCACTTCTCCCCAAAGTGTCTCCACCGTCCGTTTTAGCTTCTCTCCTGCATGAGCACCCAGAGGTTAAACTCTATGCGCCCAGATCCTTTCTTTGAACCTCAAGGGTTCCTTCGACCTAAGTTTAGATATTTCCTATATACATATAAGTATGTTGGAGTAGTTTGAAAGTTAAGGAAAGTGATAGAATTATGGAAAGAATTTATCCACATAAGCTTTTCTGTGTGAAGTAAACTAGACTGGTGTAATAATGTCATTATGGACAGAAATGTATCTTACCTTCTCTTAAATTCTAAATCTTCAATGAAATTTAATTATGTCATAGAAATTTTCTTTTTATGGTGAATTTGAGGTACATTACAACTCCACAACCTCTTGTATTGTTAACAGAGTTCTAAGAAGTATACACAGAATCTTTATGTAATCGAAGTTAATGTGTGCATAGATCATAACTTGAATACCTTTCGAGGTAATATGCTTCCTTCATCTAATTTCACCAACTGGCACAACCTGCAAAAGAAGTAATACAAGGGTTTTAGTAAGTGTACTAGATTTTTAATTCTATTAATATCAAACAATAGAATAAGCCAAGGACAAAACTTAGCTTGAGTCCCAACGAAAATCTGGATAGCCTTTTATTCCTTGTGCAAAAATATGCCCATGATCTAGGAGGAGGAGGAGTGGACCTAGAGCTGACTGATGGGCACCCTCGCAAAACAGAAAGGGCCCATCATTAATTTCAGGTATCTATGCATAAAAAATTTCATTGGTAAAATAAAAGAAGCAATAGTAAGAAAAGAAGTGAAACCAATGATCATCAAAATACACCATGCATAGACTGACCAATAGGAAGAACATAACAATAATTCTCCAAACCCTGTGTAGAGGACCAATAAATGAAATGATTCAACTATGGAAAAGTCAGTGTTTAAACAGAGAACTACCAATTTAATTCCCAAAATTATAAGTTGGAATTTCCGATTTGGGGAAATGATCACATAGGATAATTATTAAACTAATAATCATTCATAGAGGCGCATAGGATGCAAACTGAGTATAATCACAACAAATGGAGAATTAAAATTAAATAGAATTATAGAAAATTAAATTGTGCAAGATCAAATACATAGAAAATTTACAGTAAGAACCCAATACATAAGTTAGAGCCTAAATGTGCAAAACATGTTCGAACCCTATGATTTCATTCTGCATACATTCAACCGATGAGGAAACAAATGGTTATATGCTTAGGTATGGCTACTAATAAACAAGGATACTCTCTCCACTATTATTACATAGTGGTCGACATAAACCCTTTTATAAATGATTTCTTTCAAAACCGTATCAAGAGAGAGATCAAGTGAAAGATGTTGTTGGGGTGGCCGCGGGAAAAACCACGATTCTTCCCGGCAAAGAAATTGTTTTAAAACTAGAGGATACAAACAAATATTGTTTCAAATGAATAAAATCATGTTAATATTGCTATAT
>ML857213.1:13315-25220 GCA_009831015.1 Picea engelmannii | reverse complement strand
GGGGCATTTTTAGAATATTGGGGCTCAACAATAGGAGCATCTAATAGACCCATAAGGGCACAACATGCCACTTCAAGGAATATAACCTGGGTGGGGAGGGAAACACTCCTCCACATAAACCACTTGGGATAAACCCAATTGACAATAATCAATAGATTGTACAAGTAATAAATTTTAAATAATCTTCATTAATTTTATTTACCTGTGTGTCGATTTCAGTGACAGAAGGTTGTGTTTGCTGCAATATTTTTTTGTGTTCAACCAGAACATCATAGCCTTTTTCTAAAGAAAGCTTAAGGTCTTCCAGTGTTGGATCTTCTTTGAACTCCAAGCTCTGCAATTTTTCATAGCAACATGAGTTTTTATTCTTCTCTGCAATTAATTTAAAATTGTTAACAATATGTTATTTGGATGTAATTGATTTTTTTGTTCTTACAATTATTGCGGCCAGTTTTGAGTAACCACCTGGGCCAAGTTTGTGTTGCCCATGTTTTGTTATGGTAGCCACGGTGACTTTGGATGTGTCTGGGATCCTGTATTGAAAAGTTTCAAAAATGTAATTAGATGTCCAAATGATGATAAAGAATCATAATTACATTATTAGAAGTGTCGCATACCTTATTGAGATGGGTGGTGTATTTCCTTGTTTTTCAGAGCGTCTTCTCCTTTTCATCATCAATTAGGGCCTTCCACTCCCTCTCTGGAATCATTGGAGGATGCTCATACTTAGGGTTTTTTTGTAGATGAACCCTATATTGGCCCCACAGAGGTTTTAAATGTTCTCCTGCTTTTGAGGTGACTTGGGATTTGTTGAAGGTGCCCTCACCGAATAGGCCAACCAACTTGTTAATGAGTCAATATTTTAAATCGGAAATTTGGAGATTCCACCTTATGCATATGGTGGCCCGAAACATATCGTTAGTTTAAAATAATCGCACATTATACAAAAATTTCAATTATATCATACATAATAATTAAAACACTTAATTATTAAATACCTGGAAGCCATTTTATTTTCATGGGGATCATGTCATCGTCTACCAAAAAGGTAATCGATAGTGTTCCCATGCTAGTGACACATGAAGATCCAGGAAATCATGCTTCAATATTTCCAATGTCACCTTCTGCATCCACAGGATCCCCTTCACATTCTAGTGTGTGAGGTGGTGCACTACCGACATCGACATTAGAAGGTGTATCGATATGGCTACTAGTATGATGTGGTGTCAGTGTACCAACGACGTTGGTACCAACACTGGGATCTTCACACACACACACACATGATCCATTACCCGCAAAAATCTTGTAAAAATAATGAGTCTTTTATAAAGGACTTGTATGAGTATAAAAATTAAAATCCTAAATAAATAAATGGGATAATTAAATATGTTTCTTACCCCATATTGGTGAATCTGATGCACCAAGAATTTCATTCTTTCATCTTTCTCATGTGTCCGTGATTCAGTCATAATCAAAGAAGTGAGTTCCATGTTTAATTTTTTAACAAGATTCTGTATTGTTTCCATAGGGGTGGTAGAGGCATAAATTGCTTCTTCAATAAGGTTTTCCTCATGAGGAGGTGTGGATTGTGCTAATGCTAGTTCCTTCCCCCTACCACCTTGGGACAATGTATGAAAAATAAATTTAGTTCATGAATATTAATCATGGGACAAAAACATGGCATGCTAAAAACATCAAAGTAAAGAGTGACTAAAGAACATAAGGAGTGATTTGTGTGGACATTGCAGTGACTTAGAACATGTGTGACATATTTTACAGTAAATGATAATCATAAAATATAAGTCATTGATTACAAGTTGGGTAAAATAGTATATGTATTGCCTCCATAATAGCAATGTGTGTATCTATTCTATTTAAAATGTAATCAATCAACAAATCCTCCCCTGGAGCTATTGATTTTATTTCACATACAAATACACGATTTCCATCACGCCCCTCAAATACACAATTGGGTTGCTTATTTGTGGTCATGGGTTCTGTACTATTTATAAACCCTACAATATTCCCCATTGTTTTTGGCCTTCCATCAATATACATAGATTATCCTTTATGTTGATCATTGTCTTTTAATTGTATATAATTTGCAGCCATGCCATATCTCTGCATACTTTTTGTATATTGGACTAGTTGTATCCAATCTCTATATATGTAACAAGGTTCAACATACTCCATCAATTTAGTTATTCCATCGTAATAGAGCTTTATGCCATCCATGGAAAATATCCCATACCATGTAATGACGATGGAACAATGCGTTATTTCCTTTCGTTGACGCAAAAATCAGTGTTTACTTTAGGAAGATACTTGGGTACCCATCGTTTCACTAGATGTTTGTACCTCAAGCGCACCTCATTGTTGTCTATTCTCTCATCATCATAAGAACATGGCCCCCCTTTAGCAAGAAAAAATTTCATGTGTCTATCAAATTTTCTTCTGATCTTCTCACCTCTAGTTCATCTCCGTCTGTTACACCTACTATATGTCTCTCTTTAGACCTCTATTCTACCTGAAATTCCCTCACTCGATGAAGATAGATCAAACAAATACATGTTTGGTTGTACATCCTATAACACTCCATCAAATGACACAAAAAGTTAGCGAGTGTCAAATTCTTAAAAAAACAGTCTTTTAGAAAAAAAACAGTCTCAAGAAGCAAATTAGTATCCACTAACAAAGTCAATCACGAAATTCATTTGATGTTTATTCGTCCATTTAGAGTGGAAACGAGGAATCTCATGGAATATGACCTTTCTAATTATGGAATATTTGTATTCCAATAAAATATCATAATTTTATAGGAAGCCATTGGACTTCCACCTAGACTAGTTAATACAATGTGGAGGCTTCTTCAGTGGAAACTTCTTCATGTTGTTTAGTAAAAATGACTAAGGTGTTTTGATACAATAAAGGGCCATGTGATATCACTTCATGATAATGATTTTCTTCTTCAAATGGGAACCGAAAAAATCCCTTAGCTAGGCTATAGATGTCATGTCCCCTCCCAAATAACCCCCAGAGAGGAGTGATGCACTGGCTTAGGGGGATCCCCGTAAGGCACAGTCCCAAGGGTAAGGGGGAGCCATAGGTAAAAACTAAATAAAAATATCCTAAGACAACTTAATAATAATTATGTTGAAATGACTTTATCTACCATGCATAGGAGATCTGAATCTATCTAAAACTGGGAGTATCTACCTTGGTGTTGGTAGCCACACATGATTTTGATATTTAACATGATCAGATGAAATTGTCTATTTCTGTAGCTGCCATCACCTCAATTTTGTAAACATTTTTTGATTTTTTTTATGAGGAATGGCTTCGCCTAGGCTGATCCTATAGAAAACCCTCTTTTAATAGCAAACCCTAACTTAGACAAGCCAGTGGTTTAAGACCAGTTCGGTAATTCAATTAATGGACTACAATTTACTGATAAAACCCCTCTATACAAAGGATCGTCGTGTAAGTTTTCACCTACAATATTTCCAAAGAAAGAGACTGATGAATTGAAGGGAAATGATCCTCTCGTGCCTGTGAATGATGCTAGCTTGAATGTTAATGTTAATTCGGATGCCAAGAAACTTTGTAAAGGAAAAAAAAAAAAACAATGCACAGATTTGGATTTCAAGAACAAGAAAGCGGGTTTCCTAATATCTAGGAAACTAAGGAATTGAAACGATATTCATTTGAGCTCGATTGATCCGATAGAGATTGATGAGGGTTTGGATCCTTAGATAGAGGATTTTCTAGTTTGGGAAGATCCAAAAATTCAGGGTTCCAGGAGGGAGGTTATCATTCATACTGAACCTTATGATTTCATGACAAATTTACCACCATGCCTTAAAGGTAAAGAAGGATTCCCCGATATTAGGCAAGATCTAAAGAAAACAACAGGTAATATTGAAGCACCCTTGGTTGATTATGTCCTTCATTGACTTGTCATATCCCCTGTACATTGTGATGGCTGTTTTGATTGGGTTGAGCATTACTATACTGACATTCCTCTCTTACAGGCCCGAATTAAAACTCCGACTGCTCAGAATGATTTTTTGAAGCAAGAAAACCTTGATCTCAAGGCGCATGCAAAGAGGGAGACTAAATGTATCAAGAGATCTAGAAACATAGTCATTAAGAATGCGACCAGTGTCAAGGCAATAATAAACTCTGAACTGTCTGACCCCTCTTTAGTTAACTTTTAATGGTAAGACAATTTTACTATCCTTTCATTTTATTTTTGTTATCTAATTCGAAATAAATAGATTTGAAGTTTGATTTCATTTACTAAAATTAAAACTCACTACAAAATTTTCGATTATGTAGCCAAGTCTCTTTTAATAAAAAATAGTTATTAGTAATTGTTTTTCTAATTTATCAAATTGGTTTTGTTTTTCTCAAGAAATAGGAGATTCTGCTACTGATTATTTGGAGAAAATATTTTCAATTATACGCCTAAATGATTAGTAGTTTCTCCTTCTTTATGTTTTATAAAAACTTTGATTTAATGTTTGAATAAACCAACTCTATTATGAGTGGTTTCAATCCACTATTTTTGTAATATTACTTAATTTTGGGAGATTCAACTCTATCCTGTGAGATATGAGTAGGTGGATCCCAGTTTACTTTAAATATTGTTCACTTTGTTAGTGAAAGACATATTTTTCTCAAACAGATTATGGACATGTAATTCTCAGAACTAAATGGACAAGTTGTTCACATTTCATCTTTAGACCAGCGTGACACTGTTCCATTTAGTTTTGCCTTTTATATTTTGGAATATTAATATGTTATACAGCTTTAGCCTTATTAGCATATAATGTTTCATTTTATTCAGCATTTTAAATTTTGTCTATGATTTGCTGTTCATATGTGACACATGTGATCATTATTTCATTTTAATATCATTGATTTATGCTTTGATGTTAAGTGATGTATTATATGAATGCTTCACGTTAAAATTTCTTTTACTGTAAACATTCATCATTACAAGGTCACTGGATTTATATGTTTATTACTCTGTTCTTATATCCTTGCTCCCAAAAATACCTTGAGTTTATTCTAGAGATGTTAGCACAAGCCTGTTATGGATTTCTCTCATAGGCAAGATAGATGGAAGATGGAATTGCACGGGGATATAGACACAGTACGAGACTAATCTCTAGTTAGTTTTATTCACATTCAATTTCTTTTATTAGTTTATATATTAATGAAATAAGACAATTTAAAATGGGTTGTGACTGTTATTCTGTTCTTATTTCAGATTATGTTTTATTAGTATCTTTTGAGTTCTTAGATTTCAAACTATTAAACAGAAAATATAAAAATATGTGCTTTCTTTATCTACTCCATAAACAATTGCAAAACCTTGATTTCGCAAGACATCCACCAAAACTTGCAAATTGTAAATATCATGTTCATATTTATGTTTCTATTTTAAACACTTGTAAATATTTAGATTCATTAACATAGTATTGTAGTTATATTGTTAGAGTAGTTTATTTTCTTTCTTCTTTTAGGACCTTAGTTGGCTAATGGAGCCATTAAACCCGTCAGGATAGATTTTACCAAACGGCTTGGGTTATTTAGACAATCCCGGTCTGGATCTATCCTTCTAGTTGATGGTGTGTCACTTACGCCCATCAACAAATGGTGCTAGAAGGAGGGCCTGAGGTAAATTTAATGATTAAATGTTTCACCCCTCAGAATTTCATAATTCCAGATTTATCAATCCTTCTTCTATAATGCACTACAAGGAAGATTAGATGACAAGCTAACTATTTGGAGTCAATTTCTTCAATTTCTTAATTTTTCATGGCTTCTGTCCAAATCATTGTGTTGGAACATGCCTTCAATGTCTCATTACCAGTTATTCCCAACAAGACAACTGATCTCTTTTCAGAACTCACCTTTGATGGTGAATGGAACACATCTGTAGTAGACCATATTTCTAAATATTTTTATAAAAGTTTAAGACATAATATCGTTGATCCTAATGTTACATGCAGATTGTTCACTCTCACTTTCTGAGGTCGGGTTAAATATTGGTTTGAATATTTTCTAGCTAATTCAATTCATTCTTTGTCTGAGTTTGTAATTGAGTTTTTGTCAGATTTTAACAATTATGATTATGATGAATTAAGTGAAAAATTAAGTTGCTTAAGGAAAGAAAATGGTGAATCATTCAATGATTTTGAAATTAGGTTCATACATGTTTGTACTAGATTCCCTTTGAAAGAAATACTGCTTATTAATGAATGGTTTGAATATCTCGTTTCTCTCTCAGACAAGCAAGATCAATTAATTGTTAACCAATATGAATTGAGCACTAATACTCAATCCCAATATGGTTCAAATTTTCATGTTGATCTTGAAGATTTTGAAGCACCACAATTTTTGTCAACTTCTTTCATTTTGGCAAATCATGAGCAACATCATATTTTACAAAATGCAATTTTCACCTCTAATCATTCTTTGCCAACAATGTCTCCTCCTGTCGAAGAAGGAACCTTGACTTTAAAAGATGACAGTTGTCACACTCTCATAGATTTTATAATTGTTTCTAAAGAGGTCGAATGTGAAGTTGATAATCATGTGGACGATAAAACTTCCCCTAATTTAGTTGAACAGATCCATGATCAATTAGTAGGAGACAAAATCATTAGTCAGACTATTAATCAACCTTCTATCTCTATTGATTTTCTCTCAAATTTTCCCTTACACAATGAACCAAATTGTCTCTTAGAAACTGTCTCGTACTCTTTAAAAGAGAATACAAAAGAGGTTGATCAGATTATACAAGGAGAGGGAACAAAACCAGATTTTGAAACACAGTTACCTATCATTTCAAGAGATGCATTTCATCTTCTCAATTCTTCTACATACTATTCCTTGTACCCTAATATTTTTTATCCTAATATTGTGCAATTGTGTGTTCCATATTACCTTGGAGAGAATTCAACATTATATAATCAGTTACAATATAATAGAGATTATCGAATAGAAGATAAAGAGGAAAATAATTCTTCCCATGGACATATTAATTTTTATTCTCATCAATTATCTATGGGTAAATCAAGAAATGATTTGAAAGAGTCTCAAATTGCATCCTCCATTGATTCATCTCAATTTGTGTTTAAAGAAGGATCTAAATTTTTCCATGATCAATTATTTGAGGCTGAAAATTATAATCGGCCAAATATTATTACCAATGATTATTCAAAAATGTTGGTCATTCCATTTAGTTCACCTCAAATAGTTAATCTTGAAGTATTTAAGCTCAATAGAAATTTTCAAGAGAATGAGACACTTCTTTTCCGATCGAGAATCACGATAAGTTCTCGCCATCTTGATCCGACCGTTTTACAATATTTTTTCCTTGATAGTCTAATACTTTATTCTCATCAGGAATATTTGTCGTATGTGAATTCTTTCGAACAATCCCATGTTAGTAATTGCATGTATTATGATAGGATTGTAGATTGGTTGGAGTGTTCATATCTCGAAAAGTTTCCAAGGAATGGTAATATTATCTTCACTTTATTTAGAGATCAAGGAGGTAACTTTGATACACTCATTTTATATCCTTCAGATATGGAATGAAAGAAAAAATGCCAGGATGATGGGGCACTTCGTTCTAGGCCGATGGTTATGTCAGGTCCCCATAACTCTCACAAGCTTCACAATCTCATTTTTTCATATTTTTGTGACCCATATAATGACAAAATTGCAGAATGGCTAGAGGATTCATACAAAAAGAACGTTCAAGGGAATGGTAAGGTCATGCTTGCTTTGTTTTTTTATGATGATAAAGGTAAGTATGATATATTTTTTTCATTTTTTGATATACTACCATTCTTGTTAGTAACATTTGATTTTGTTTCCATTGCAGGATTAGAGTTACTCCGATGGCTACATTGGAAGCATGACTTCACTTAGTATTTTGATTTGTTTAGTAGTTAGAGTAGGTTTAGGAAAAGGTTTCCTTTAGTTTTATTTCTCACTGTTTCTCTTTGTAATAATGTAGTTAAAGAAAACAAGTGGGCACACCAAGAGAACCATAATCTGACTATTATCAGGGAAGTCCACTTTATATATTTTTCTCTCTGCTTTTCGATGAGTATTTGTTTAAAAAAAAAACAGTATTATCATGAAAATTTTAAATGGAAAGTAAGGAGATAAGTAAAATTTGAACTATCGATTCAACCCTGACCCAAGGTGCCACGAGTAGGACTGCACTCATATTAATGAGGATTTTTCTATTTTCTTGTAGATTCTCAAGAAATATTTTACCTAATGATTTTTGTTCTATCCTTTTGTAAATATTTATGAATTTTTTTTTTCTATTTTTATTTTGTTTCTTTTCATTTTGCTTGATTATTTTGATTTGTTTTCAGAATAATTATGTCTGAGTCACCATTTCATTTATGGAATGGAAATAATATTTTTTATCCATGAGCAGCAGTTGATGACTCTTCAAAGCACCAGTGCTGTAAATGCTAAAACTCAGATCAACAGAAGTAAATTTCTGTTCAAAGCAGTGTTCCTGGTTTCTTTTTAAAATTACGAGAAGACATGATTATCATTAATAAAACTCTTAACGTTGTCCTAGTTTTAAGGAAAACAACTCAGGTATACCTTCCTGTCCTCAAGATGGTTTCTTAATAGAAATCTAAGTGTTCAGATCATGATGAAGGTCATCAAATGAGAAAATAAGTTGTAAAAGATCAAGTTTTGTTTTCAAAATCTGAGATTTTTAGCATCACACCACTCTCTTGAATATCATAAAGTTTCTGTAAATTTGTAAACAAATTTGTTGGAACTATTGTCATTGATGGAAAAGAATGAGGCAAAAGAAGAAGAAGAGTTTTCATGTAAGAAAATCAGTGTATGGTTGAGTTTTGGATAGGCACGTATGATCGTCGAAGAGGGTCGCTGACAGCCGTCAGATCTGCAGAAGCTGCGAGGGAGATAAGCCATCGGGAGATCGGAGTTCTCAAGGTCGTGAGAGCCGGGACATTGAAAGTCTCAAAATCCTGACATAATAGGGACCGTCCATCTGCAAGGACAGGTGGCAAAGGATTGAGCGTCGTCGGAGTTTTGTTCATCGACGAATCGGGGATCCCGGTGACAAGTGATTTATGCATTGTAAAATCGCGATCAGTGAAACCCCGATGAGTGGGGGCCAGTTTTCAGCACAGTAAAGCAGGAGGACGGAGGCGTAGTGGAGACCAGCTGTCAGCATAACGGAGCGTCGGGATTTGGACGATCGAGAATCCCGCGGTTGTATGCATTGAGGCATCACAAACCCTGTAGCCCCGACGGGGTAAGGTTGTGGTCACGGAGTAATGGTCATGTGGACTCGGAGCTGAGCCAGGAGGGCCAGTGCGTGGAAAAAATGGCTTATCGAAAATTAGAGTTTCACAAGTCCCGTGAACATTTGCATCACACATTGCGAAATCACGATATGCGATTTCTCGATAAGGCAGATAGCGTGTGGGCCACCCTGGAGGACAGGTGGCAGGTGCTTCATCGGAGAATCGAGAATCGGAGTTTCGCGAGTCCTGTAAACAAGTGCATCACACATCGTGAAATCGCGATACGCGATTTCCCGATAAAGCAGATAGTGTGTGGGCCACCCCGGAGGACAGGTGGCAGGTCAAAGGCCCATCGGAGGACTAGCGTATCGGGAATCGACAAATTTGTATTCCCGTGAACGAAGGCTCGAGTAAATCCCCAAAGGAAACCTCGACGTAGAATCTGAACTGTCCATCCGGTGGGACACATGTCAAGAGTACAGAGGAAGTCGGGGATCCGTAAATCGCGAATTCAAGAGGCAAAGAAACCGATACATAAGGAATGTCGAAACCTGATTTAAAAAGGGCGCGTAGGTTTAATTCAAATTTTAAGGAGGGACCCGAGCAATAGGGATCCGATTTTCGCATTATTGGTTTATTATGCTGAGATATTAAACCCTAGTAGAAGTTTAAAAAGAGCGACGTGGAGGCCAGTTTCTGACGGTAGGGATATCTACAGGTTGCTGAGGTCATTTGTGCAGGTTGCACGGAAGGTTTGAGGAGGGAGGAACCTCTTTGTGGCAGTTGGGTGGCAGATCTACATTGACTGAGAGTTCTCTGCAGTGGGTTTAGCAACTAGAAGAGCGGAGGCATCATCTCCAGGTTTATTGTCTTGTTTAATATGTGTTTAGGAGATTTTTGTTTTCAGCTTCCTTGCAGTCAGTAGATCTGTGTTTCCTTTAGAGATAATTACAATTGTTGTCACTGCCACTAGAAAATTGTGTATTAATATGATTTCTGGATACAAGTCTTAATAAGATGCCAGAACTGTCTCTTATGAAAGAAGATGATGCCCAGTGCATAGAACACATGTGAATCTGGGGTTGAAACTGCCTGATCCAGTGTGAAAATTGATGAAACGCGGTCAACAGCGATTCTGAGGGTTAAAGCCTTCAGTAGAAGCATCCTACCAGTAGAAACTGGTGCTATCTTCAGGGGGTTGAAGCTCCTTTCCAGGAAAGGCTGGTAAACGAGAGAAGGTTGGAGCCTTCTACAGGTAGAAGCCTATGTACTAGTATGAGTCTGCACTAGTACAATGTTGTAAAACATTTTCTTAATAATAATTATTGAAGACAGAGACAACGGCAGTGGTGGTTTTCTCCTTATTTGAGTTTCCACCTTAAATCTTGGTGTTCATGTGTCTTACTCATGTGCGTTGGTTTATTTTTTATTTACTGCACTGAATTACTGATTAATAGACATCTGATGAATGAAGAAATTCATAATAAGATCTCTGAATGCACTCTTGTTTTCTTAAGACTATACAATAGTTGGTCTCTACAATGTAGCCTAAGGTTTTCAGTGAAAGAAAAGAGAAAATCAATTGATTGCTCAAAATACTGATTCACCCCCCCCTCTCAGTATTTCTCAACAATTGGTATCAGAGCCAGGTTCTTCTGAAAAGGATTAGCCGCTAGAAGGAAGATCAATCAAAATGAGAAATCAAGACAGAATAGCATCTATCAGGCCTCCACTCTTCAATGGAAACAATTTAATCTTATGGAAAAAAAGGATGAGATCTTATCTTCAGTCTCTGGGAGAAGATGTATGGGTTGTTGTTGAAGGAGGATATCAATATCCATCTGCAGTACCAACAGATCCAACAGATCCAACAGAAAGAAAAACCTACGAAACAAATGCAAAAGAAGTCAATGCTCTATTAGGAAGCCTAACTGAATCAGAATTTGTCAAAGTCATGCAGCTGAATACATCAAAGGACATATGGGACAAAATCATTCTGAGTTATGAAGGTGATGCAAAGGTAAAAAGTGCTAAACTGCAAACTCTCATAATTCAATATGAGAATCTTAAAATGAATAATGAGGAAAGCATTGCCAATTTCTTTTTACGTCTTGATGATATTGTAAATCGCATGAGAAATCTGGGAGAAACAATAACCAAATCTACTTTGGTTGAAAAAAATTTAAGATCCCTAACTGCAAAATTTGAGTCAAAAGTATCAACTCTTGAAGAAAAATAGGATCTTCAAAATCTTACCGTGGTACAACTACATGGCATACTAAATGCTTATGAAATGAGAAGAGGAGGACCATCTGAAGTCAAATAAGCAGTCTTTAGAACTTCTACAAAAGGAAAGGAAGTACAAATAACAAAAGGATCAGGGTATATCTCAGAGGAAGATGAGATAAACTTCGTAAGGAAACTTCAAACTGTGACAGGACGGTTCAGAGGTAAGCTTCCTTTCAAATGTTTTGATTGTGGAAGAGTTGGCCATTATGCTGCTAAGTGTCCTTATAAAGAAACACATAAAAAGGGGAAGGAAGTAGCAAGAAGGAATAAGAATCATTTTAGTTCTA